>JAODLL010001555.1:0-13059 GCA_026546735.1 Forbesichthys agassizii
TGTCACATGAAAAGATATGCTCACATATTTGCAAATATGTGAGGGGTGTACTCACTTTTGTGAGATAATGTATATTGTTTCAAATCTCAACGAATCTTCAAAAATCCGTAACCAACCATCCTGTTTACCATTTATTAAAGCAACCATTTGAGTTGTTTGAGACTCAAATGAGAATGAGGCTCAAAACTACCAACGAAGAGATGAGGTTTGCAGCTCAACACGACCAATTCTAAATATAGACATCAGTTTCACAAGTCTTCACTTTGACACAACAAAACAGAACAAAGATCAAGATGCATTGCTATTTTAACTGCCCACTGGTGACTGATACTGCCTCCCTTGCTGATGATCAAGTTTATACTGGATTTCCTAGAGAATGGCTTTCCTCAGGAGGGTGGTGGGCATCTTCCTTTGAGATATGGTGAGAAGCTTGGCTATCCGTGAGGAACTCAGAGCAAAACCGCTGCAGGCACGTCCGGCTGGGAGGAGGCCTTGGGAAAGACCCAGGACTAGGTGGAGAGATTATATCTCCACACTGGCCTAGGAACCCCTCGGGATCCCCCAGTCAGAGCTTGCTAATGTGACTCTAAAAAGAAAATTGTTTGGGGTTTCCTGCTTGAGCAGCTGCCCCCGCAACCTGACTACGGATCAACGGACAAGGATGGATGGATGGATGGATGGATGGATGGACGGACAGTCTTCGTCTGTATTGGCATGCAGCCATGTTTGTTTTCTCCTTCTACCTGGCTTTGGCCGTGATTCTCTACTGCACATTCTGCATCCTAAGCTGCCTGAGAGCCAGACAGTTTGTTCAACACACAATAGAGTGACAACTAAAAGCATTTGACCTAATAACATGAAATAAATAAATTCACGCATTCATTTATAAGAATATTAATGTAACAGTGTCTCGCGCAATGCTGTGTATTTTAAGCATTTTGTCTTTTAACTATGATTAATGGTGTGCATCTGTTTTTAATAAACATATTAGTTCATGCAAGAATAGTACAGAAATTAACATAACACATATTATCAGTTCAAGAGTTATTTATATGAAGGAGAATACCTCAGGGTATTTTTTGTGAATGAGGGGATAGTGGAGCAGGAGATTGGCCGGAGAATCTGAGCAGCGGGAGTGGTGTTACAATCACTTTATCGCACCATTGTGACGAAAAGAGCTGAGCCAGAAGGCAAAGCTCTCGATCTACCGGACAATTTTTGTTCCTACCCTCACCTATGGTTGCGTGGCTCGGTTCGGCTGAACTAGGCTTGCCTAGTTTTTCTTTTTTTCTTTTAGTCTTGGACTAGGCTTAATCCATGTCTGTGAAACTGGCCCATAATGGTCTTACGGTGCTACGTATCATATATTTAGTTTACTTTTTTTTTTTTAAATCAACAAATATTATCGAGAGATAAAATAAATATCAGTTTTGATGTCAAAGACCTATGTGTACTGCATTGTAGAGATATTTTCTGAAATGAACAGATGGCTCTGGTCCGTACACTTGTAATACTAACATTGTACCTCAAGGGGCAAGGTAAGTCACTAGCTTCCAGGCTGCAGGCCAACATGAGAATAATAAATATGTTAAGGCACATGATGCCACATGATTCATGGATGTAGGCTATTATAAGAACGGACAACCCGTTGGATATCAAATGTCTTAATTACACAAACATTGTGCATTTGAATCAGTTCATAGAAAAGTATTTTTCCGACGACTGAGTTAAAATGTACCCTCTAGTAATATGCTCAAGACATATATGCTATAACACATTTTTGTTAATTACATTGTTCAAGCGAAACTATAACCTCGTTTGTTCATACAAGACGTAGCCTAGTAACAGCTCAATCGCTACCCCAGCCCTCGTGTGTTGCTTTCCAGTACTGGATGAATCAGAAGCGGGTAGCAACCTAAATGGATTATGCTTGATACTGACTCAAAGTTTTTTTCTGGATTGGTAATTAAACCGCTACAAATGTAAATGGAGATAATAACCTTGTTGGACAATTCAAGCTGTTCTTCTAGTCACCATAATCAACATATAATCAACGTAGCCTATAGGTTGGAGTTTATCCTAAGGACGCCAGAATATTCTGGTGAAATGCTGACCCCTAATGGTTAAAAAGTTAATCTAATATTATACATACATAACCTTTAAAACGTCTTGAATTTAGCTTGTTGAAATTGGCAAAAACCCTGCAGCTATTGTAGGCCCTATATGACCTATACATTTCTATGAAGGTTCCTCTTACTTGTTACTGTGAAGCAGAGCGTTGAAGTCAGCAGACAGAACACATTTTATTTTCTAAAATTATATATAGACCATAGCTGTATTTGTCACAGAAAAAAAAAACCAATCACAGTAACCTCCTCATTCTCAAACAGTTCAATTTGAAATTGGCAGTGGTAATGATGGCTTTATCAGATAAATATGACAATACACACATCCATGGTTGAGATTTTTTAAATGAAGATTCATATATTTTTTTATTGTCACACTGTTTACTGCACACACGTAATCAGACATTTCTATAGGATTTGTATCTTATACAGGTGACTTATTCTACAGGTTTTACAAGCACTGCAGTACATTCAGTAGGCCATTTCAGTCATTTGGTTCTGTAAATGCATGTGGCAGCAATACACTGTCTAAAAATAAATTGTACTATTAAGACATTTAAAAGCAGGTTCTCAAGTACATTACCTCAAGTAAAAATTTGACTAAAAATCTTTCACTTGTATTGGAGTTATATTTGACCATGAAGAATTATTCTTTGACTCAAGTAATGGATATGCCCATGCTCAGGTGAGGCAAGAAATAGATTACTACCTACCTGTCTGTGTACTACACAGCACACACAACAATCCCAAAGATACAGTACACAATCTTTGCATGCATCCATGACAATCTCCAATGTAATGCTCATAACACACTTGCCCAATAGAGCGTCCAAAATACTGAAACCACTTGTTATAAAGTAATCGGTGTTCGTGTTTATATCATGCATGACAAATATGCAATAAAAGAGGAACTCAAGTACAGTATAGAGCTAAGAAATATGTTTTATTGTGCTCTACTAACTACACACATTGGATTAAGTTTGAGGCTTTTAAATGTGTTCTTATAAATCAGAATCTAATGACAAAAACGCAAAGAACCATCATGTTGACCATTTATGACAGCTATCCGAGTTCCTGTGAGAAGCCTTTATGTTAATGAGGCTCAAAACCACAAATGCCACTTTCAAGAAAGAGACAAGGTTTTCAGCATTAAATAAAGCAAGTAGCTTCACAAGTCTTCAGAAAGCTTCACTCTTGACACATAAGACGAAGATCAAGATGCATTGCCATTTCAACGGCACACTTCTGACCAAGATACTGCCTCCAATGCTGATGATAGAGTTCATCCTGGGTTTCCTAGGGAATGGCCTGGCTCTCTGGATATTCTTCCACCTCAAACCCTGGAAAAGCAGCACAGTCTTCCTCTTCAACCTGGCACTGGCTGACTTCTTTCTGAATGTGGCTCTACCGTTTCGGGCTAGCTACTACATCTCAGAGCTCAACTGGCATTTTGGAGACGTTTTCTGTAACGTGAATCTATTCATGTTTTCAATGAACCGCAGTGGAAGCATTAAGCATTAGTATTCTAATACTTTACATTCATATAATATGGTAGATATTATTTAATATTTTTTAATTGTTTTCTCTTGCTTTGAGGGGAACAGGAGATGACACATATTTAGTTCAAATGTTTTTGGTAACAGGTGTATGAAAAGTACGACAGATATGAGATATGGGAAGAACAAGTTGGTTTGAGAAGGCGTGAGGTAGTCTTGCAGAGCTGGCCCTAATTTCACACTTTTATGGTCAATAACATTATTATTTTAGCTACATTTTTCATACACAAATGTAGAATTTTGAAAGAGTTTTATATCTTTGTACATTCACTTAAACTTGTTAAAAACAAATCTGCCTTAAAAGTTATTGCTGCTTTGGAAACATATAACTTAATATAATGTATGACCTCCATATTATATGAATATACAGTATTCTAGTGTAATATGTATTATTTGTATTTTTTTTTTTTTGTGTGCCTGGTTATGTATGTTATAAACATTGTGTTGGGTCTATTAATTCTGATACTCCCTGGGGAGGCTCAGCCTAGAAGTTTGTAAGGCTTGCTGGGTATTCAGAAGTAATTAACAACACAAATAATATAATGTTAAGTTCAGAATCCCAAGCCCTCCTGAGAGAGTCTCGGCCAAGAAGGTTGGAAGTATTCATGGTATCTAAGGTTGCGGTTTAGAAGTAGTAATGATGTCAATAACACCATAAAGCAAGTAAATTTATATAATTCAGCAATGATATTGGGATATCGTCGTGGTTCCCCATTGAATGTCATTAATATTTGTATTTTATGAAGAAATGTAAATAAAATTTGATAAAATAAAATAAAAAAGCCCCAATTTCCTTAGGTAAAGTCTGCGACACAGTGCTGCCTAACCGCGGCAAGATCCGCCTACTTGACAGGAAAGGTATTTTGACTGACATGCACAACAACCAGCTACGTAACTCAGTGACAAAGCCTGACGTTAAATTTATACAAAGGAATTTGTTGAGAAACTTACCAACACACACTGTATGTTTTCAGTATTGTTCTGTTAGATAAGTGGGCTACTGTTTGTGCTTAAAATAAATGCACTGAAACTGAAATTACACATACAGACTTCATGGCTACAGACTTCTACTTCTAAATTTCGGAAAGCGATTTCAGGCTTACAGGGGGTATATGCATGATCAGACGTTCAGCACAGAGTTGCGTTTTCACAGCCACCCTGCTGGCGGACCAATCAGGTTGTTGAAGTCAAGCGTGTTTTGATATGGGGGTAGAGCTAGATGAGACAATCAAAACAGTTGTAGCAACACCAATTTGTTATTAAATGCTGTCCAATAGTTTCAAAATTAACCAGAGGTATATTCCCAGTAGAGGCACTGACTGGTAAAACTTACCAATGCAGCGTGTCAAGACCATACTCAAAGTGAATTTTGGGTCCGATTACACCAGGCTATATAGGCCAACCAAAACATGTGTTTTCGTGTGCCCTACTAGATAGAAAGAATATTCCAACAAATGCGCAATCAACCATCCTTTTGTACTATTTATGATATCAACCATTTGCGTTCAATGAAGACTTAAATTTGAATGTGACTCAAAACCACCAGTCAATTTCAAGGAAGGGGAGGGTTTCCACCACCACAAGCCATTATAAATACAGGCAGCAGTTTCACAAGGATTTTAATATGACAACAAAAGAGGACCTAGTTCAAAATGCTTTGCCATTTCAAGAGCACACTGCTGACCAAGATACTTCCTCCCCTGCTGATGATAGAGTTCATCCTGGGTTTCCTAGGGAATGGCCTGGCTCTCTGGATATTCTTCCACCTCAAACCCTGGAAAAGCAGCACAGTATTCCTCTTCAACCTGGCACTGGCTGACTTCTTTCTGAATGTGGCTCTACCGTTTCGGGCTAGCTACTACTTCTCGGAGCTCCACTGGCATTTTGGAGACGTTTTCTGTAACGTGAATCTATTCATGTTTTCAATGAACCGCGGTGGAAGCGTTATATTCTTGACTGCTGTTGCTGTGGACCGGTACATGCGCGTGGTGCATCCACACCATTCCATCAACTCCATGAGTGCCTCCAAAGCAGGCTGTGTTGCACTATCACTGTGGCTGTTCACAGTGTCCATTACAGCTCATCTCCTGTTCGTACCACGAGAGAACACAACCCATTGTAACAACTTTATGATTCACACAGAGTACAGTTCTCGTCTGTCTTGGCATGAAGCCGTGTTTGTGTTCTCTTTCTACCTGGCTTTGGCCCTGATTCTCTACTGCACATTCTGCATCCTTAGCCGTCTGAGAGGCAGACAGTTGGCTCAACACACAAAGATCAAGAAGGCTTTGTGGTTGATCACAGCGGTTGTGGTTCTCTTTATAGTTTGCTTTCTTCCGAGCAACATTACACGACTACTGATCTGGATCAAAACCAGAGAGATGGTAAACCTTCCGGATTCTAAGGTGTGTGATGCCCTGGAAAACCTAAATACAACTTTTTACATCACCATTGGCCTTACCTATCTCAACAGTGCGTTGGATCCTGTGGTCTACTACTTCTCCAGCCCGGTCTTCAAAGAATTTCTTAGGGGAAAACTTGGACTGACACAAACTAAGAACGCAATCACTATTGAGAAGAAAAAACAAGAAGCCAGCTCTATTTCTGTGAGCCCACTGTGACAGCCAAGGCAGATAAGATACAGTGCGTCACAGACACATTTGATCAAATAATTTTGATTCTATACCATGACATACCTGAATATATATATTTTTACATCACCATCCTCCAGCCCAGTATTAATAGATTTCTTGGAGGAAAAACTTGGACAGGACAGAGGACAGTAATTAGAAGAAAGCTTAAGAAACCGGTATAACAATTTACTTGCCTGCAATATACTGTTCAATGCTTTCAATTAATATACTATAGTATATTATGAATTTATATTAAATATATATACACACAACTATGTTAAATTTAATAAGTGATCTGTGCCACGTCACCAGTGTGGGCTAATTATTAATTGAAATAAGATTTGTTGCTAAATTATGTTTACATTTGACCACAAGTTTGCAGCAAAAAGACAAACCGTAAAGATATAATAATGCTAGTCATTCCACCATTAGTTACCCAATAGCAACTATAGCAACAGTATATATATAGTAAATAGCATGGTAAAAAAGCCATCCTGATATTGCAAGCACTGCCTTGCATAAATGCAGAGCGGAACCAATTTTTGAGCTTGCAACATAAGGATGGCTAGCCAAGTAAAATACAAAGTAAATAAGCAAGAGGAACAAGAATATATCACAACAGAATGTGTAGATGCTGTAATAACAGGAATGAAATGCAAAGTAAATACTATGATAATAGTTACTTATGGGTTGCTTAGGAGTATTTAAGGAGTAAGTGGATGCTGTCTCCCAATTTTTAGACAGACAAACTCTTAGACTTAAGGGTTTACCACATAACAGAGGGTCTGGGGGAAATGTTGAACATCAAACACTTATTTCTCTGCATTCTGGTGCAAAAATAAATGCTTTATTTCAAAATATTTTTTTTCCAAATTACTTTTATTTATTTCAAGAGACTATTATTTCAGAATGAGACATTTATTAATTTCAAGGG
Source organism: Forbesichthys agassizii (assembly GCA_026546735.1). Classification (NCBI taxonomy): domain Eukaryota; kingdom Metazoa; phylum Chordata; class Actinopteri; order Percopsiformes; family Amblyopsidae; genus Forbesichthys; species Forbesichthys agassizii. The sequence goes on from JAODLL010001555.1 coordinate 7,250, forward strand.
GCTTTATTTTACAAATAAACCGATTTGAGAACAATCGGGTGTTTTCCCCAAATGACGACCGGTGCTTATTTCAAAATTAATTTTTTTTAAATTACTACTTTTAGTAATTCTAGTTTTTGGGAACTAGTGATTTTTATAATTTATGTCTACACAAACATTCCCCATTGACAATTTGTATAATTAAATGGAAATTATTCCATCTATATTAGTAATTTTTTTGTATACTGTACGTTATTCATTCAACCAATCATAGAACCGGTATTCTTAAACAGTTATGCTTAATAATACAGTACACTGCACTGTCAAAGGGATAACACTAAAAATAAATATTGTAAAATAAATAAATAAATAAAAAATTACTGTAAAAATAAAAAAAGGAAAAATGGTCATTTAAAAATAGATTAAAAAAACTAAAAACTAAAAAACACAGGAAAATACTGTATTAATAAGATAGAAACCTGTAAAAAAAACACAGTAGTACTCTGTACCATTAACATATTTTTCTGTATTTTTACAATGCTTATTTTACAATCCTTATAATTCCTTGTAAGAATAGTCATAACTTGGGCTGCATGATTTGATCAAAACGTATAATTGCAATTAGTTTGGAAAATATTGTGATTGCAACTTGCGATATAGTAAGCAGCTCTGATAATTCTGTTCCCTTTGTTATCAAAGCTTAACGTTGCTCTGTACTATAGTATTAAATACTGTGTAAATATACAATATAGACATGCCTGACATGCCTTTATAGACACAAACCCATCCATCAAAACGGTTTTACCTTTCAAAAAAATACTTAGCTGATTGGCAGCAATCACCAGGCTCGACCAACCACTGGGAGCAGATAGGGTTAGGTGTCTTGCTCAAGGACACCTCGACACTTGGTGAGGAGTTAGCCGGGATTGAACCAGTGACTTTTGAATCAACCTGTCGCCCTGCTCTACTCACTGCGCCACTGTCGCTATATAATACTATATCGGCTATTGCATTATAATCTCAATATCTCTCTGAGTTGCATTTTAAATTAACTGTTGTCTAGCAGTGTAAAGTGGATTCAGTATTGGATAATGCTATTTACAATGTTTACTAGGGTAATCGTGATAAGTATTCTTATGAATAGGCGTAATACTGGAATTACATAGAATTAGCTCCATCATTATATATGCCTTTTTTTTACATTTTGAGCATCTGCCTCTGTGAAACTCTGCATGGTATTAGTAGGCCTAGGCAATTTGTGAATGAGATGGCTGTAGTCTACTTGGTTTATCGAAACGGGACAGGCATAATTGCTGCTTACTCTGCTGGACTAGTCATTAAGCTTTGACCAATAGATGTGTGATTTGACATGCCAGCTTGGCTGGTAATGTAAATAATTATGGTGGGCCTTGTGTGTGTGCGTCTGTCTGGTGGGGTGAAGGTTCCTGCAGTTTGTAAATAGCTTTGCCATCACCATGGTGCCACCTTTGGGTGTGGGTGTTAGGGAGGGGAGGGGGGCTTATGAGCTTCAGGGCCCCGGAGCCGCTATAGGTACTAATCCGGCCAACTACAACTAACTAACTGACATTGTATAACAAATGAAATAAAGATTTACATAAATGTTTCAAACGCTTCACTAAATTACTTAAAAACTTTGAAAGGCCATGTCCAATTTATTATGATGAAAGAATAATTAACTAATTTAACGTTTAATGAATTTATGTGTACACTACATTCTTAAAAGTTGTAACACTGGCAACAGACACTCAATTAACAATGGCAACATTTATTAGTAATTTATTAAAATTGGCCTATTTAAATTCCATATCTATCCTACTCATACTGTATACCCGTGGTATACATGGTGTGTAATGTTAATATTGTATCAATTTAATGCACCTGCATAGCCCATCTTTTTTTCTAAAACAACTGATCAACTTGATTTTTATTAACGAAAAGCATTTATTGATGTTTAACATGTACAGTGGAACAAGGATATATGTTATGTGCAAAGTTGCATATCTAGCCCAGGACAATCAAATAAAAATGTTTCATCTTTAGACCCCATTTTCTAGTTTGAGTAATTCCTGAAAAACAAAAAAAGAAAGAAAGCAGAAATCCCTTAATAATTAAAAAGTTGAGTTGACATGTTTTAACTTAAAAAAAAATAGAAGTTAACTTTAAATGAAGCATTACTGTAACTGAAAAAATGTCACTACCTTTATGGCGCTTGGTGTAGGGGAGCTGACTGAAGTAGATTTTCCACTTTGTTGCTCTCTGTGTTTCATGTATTCATGCGCTAATGACTTGGCGTCGTCCACACTGAACAGTAAGTTAAACCAATAAAGAAGAATATAAACTTAAGGTTTATCCCATGCACAACATTTGCTCAATAATATCTACACCCATTATTACATTCACTAACCTGGGATGTATTATAAATCACTTTTTGGATCAGAGGCAAAATCAGATTGCCTTTTAGAATCAAGCGTAGAAGCAAAATGTATTATAAATGATCACAACCTGTCTTGCAAGATACAAAAGTTGTGAAAACTTCACCACATATTGGTGAAGAACCATTGCTATATAGCCTACTGTATTTTCTTGATGAACAACATTCTCACAGTTTAGAGCTGTCAACTTGTGTCAGGAACCTAAACCCTCAATAAAACTTTATTCTTTATTTTTAGGATTTAGTTAATTTAAGTGTGTCAAACCGCAATTATACTCAGAACTTTGTCTGTTTGTTGGTAATTTAATGGTATTTGGAAAACATACCAGTTGTTGTTGATCAGATAGTCCACCAAGTCCTTCACTTGATTAGGCTGGCCGCCCGACATCACAAGCTTCTTCACATGCACAAAGTGTTTGGTCTTCAACACTTTGTGAAGCAGCCCATTTTGGCAAATAAAGGTCAATGTCGCTTCCCTCACCTGAGGAGGAAACAAACCTGGATTTCTATTGGAAGGTTTAACCATGGACCTTTCAAACTCATGCTGTAAGTCTGAGTTGGCACACCTACTGTGAAAATAACAACCACTGAATGAACGTGTTGAGACCGGAATTCTCCGTAGTATCCCGTTCAATACAGTAAATTGGGAATATAGTTATGCAAGACTAGTGTGAATGAAAAAAGGGCTATCGTTTCTGTTTTGTTTTTTTTAACCCGATACATTCTTTAGATTTATATGTGATAGGCCTAGAGGCTAATTTGTTAGTAGCCTACGGACCTTCAACCACTATAACTAGCTTTGTTTGTGGCAATCAGGCATTGCTAAATAAAATCAGGTAATCTGATTAGTTATTATTCTACACTTGACTGTAAGGACCATTTAAAAATGATAACATTTCCAATAATTCAAAATTACCAGCAACACAACTTCACCAATATTTATAAGGGACTTACAACAGGGACAATTACAAGTATTAATTAAGGAATTAATACTTGTAGTATAAGTATTAATTAAGGTGGCAGGCAGGGGTGAGGTATCTTGCTCAAAATTATGCTTACTGGAAGGCAGGGCAGGCTAGGGATCGAACAAGCAAGCTTTTCGGTTGAAATTTGACCACCATGACCCACCTCACCATGTCGTCTCACCTGTGAGGGAATTCCAGCCAGCTCCCCGGTGCTCATGAGCTCCTCCACCTGCTCCAGGATGGTGACTGGATTGCACACAGACAGGAGACCCTGTGACACAGACACATGTTTTGTGTGTTGGGAGCGTTCTGAAACAGTTAATTTGGCAGTTATAGGCACATATCCTGCCAAAATAGTCTACATCTATTTTGACCGTGATCGATCAGTGGACTACAAGTTATTGGTTTATATTTTTGGTGGATGTTATTGGTGATTACTATGAGGTAACTCACATAGGTGAGTTAAACTCAACATTTTAAGTACAGTATGTCAGTGGTCCGAACACTCATTTGTAAATACCAACGAGAATTTGAAGCCTGTTAAATGATATTCGGGCCAAACCTACAATCATGTGGTTGCACTGAGCCAAATGTTTCACATGCGCAGTAGGAGTGTAACCTGTGGGGAAAACGGCTTTTCAAACCTTTTGTCTAGAAAAAGTTATTAGCGTACATTTACATGCAGTTTTTATGTCCTGGTGACTATTGAAAATGCAGTTATAGTTCCCCCCCCCCCCCATTCATTTCAATACCGTCTTCCTAATAACTGCCCAGAGGCGTTTCAGAGATGGCTGTGAGTAGACGCCACCAGCGTGCACTATACCTGGATCTGGTGCGCCTTTTTACTGGCACAAGGAATGAGAAGCAGTGTTCCCAGTGCAAAGGCTGGCAGGTTGAACTGAGCAAAGCGGTTGGCGATGCCCATTAGGTCCAGATTCAACAGGAAAGGACACCTTTGGTGGAAGAGCCAGGGAAGGGGTGATGGGAGGGGAACATTTTTTTTTGGATAAAATATTTGTCTATTATTATTATCATTATCTATCGATACACCTGAGTATCGCAATATTAGGGTTTACTAACCCCAAAAGAGAGGAAAGATGCTTATTACCAAATTTAGCTTGAAGCTAATTTCCATCTGAAGTCCCTGAACAGGTTTACCTAAGTGTTTATTTTCTGCAGCGGCACCACACATTAGCATTGCTGACAGTTTTCCATAAATATACATATTCTACTGCTGAGTAAGTTATAGGAGGCTACCAGGACAGTAGGACACATATGTACAACATACTTGAGGAGAAGGATAAAGGTCCTGTAGAGAGTTGCTTGTTGGTCAGGACTCAGAGGAATGGATGCTAGAGGCACCACAAGCACATTAATGGCAGGTGGTCAAAGACATTCCTTGTGTCATTACAAATATATCAATGGAACAGAAATGAGTGCGGGACCACTGTGGTGGAGTACCTGTGACAAAGGGTGCAAGGATGGTGCTCCTCCAAGTCCGGGAAAAACTAGAGATCTGCATAGAAAACACAAACATTTGTTTAAATGATTCGTGTGCCATTTTGGCTACGAAGAGGTTAGGAAAAGTGATAGAAGGTCTCCCGTAAACATAAAACACTTGTGTGCCCCAGATGTGCGTAGAATGGTGGAGTGGCTCTTGCAAAATATTTTAACAGAGCAAAAAACAATAAATAGTTTATCTAAAATACTTTCTCTGTACACCTGGAATTTAATTTGTAGCTTGTCTGTGATGCAAGAGTGCAGTTGTGTTCTGGGCTATTATTTAGTTAATCGACTTCCCAAACACAAGCTAAATCAATTATATAAAAGCATTACATAGATACACCTTAATCTAATGAGTTGAATTACCTGCCACAGAGAGGGCACAGATCCTATTGCCTCCAGAACATTCTGAAGGTGGCTGATCTGTGCGTGGGGAAGAAAGTGCAATGTCAACATAAGGCAGACTTGTAAACAATGATGTGTCCATGACGTTACCAGAATGTAAACGAATGGTTCATTTTGTGTCTCCACTCACCATGTTGAACCCAAGCAGCTTCTGAAGCAAGCCATTCCACAGCTGAGCATCATACACCTGGTACTCCAGACAGAGGTCTGCTACCAAACACACAGCCTGTAGGGAGAGACAGATTTCATTCGTATGTATTCATGTGTTGAAAGCTACACTATTATAGTACTGTAACAAAATGAAGTAAACAAACTGTAACAACTAAATAATAATAACGTACAGCTCTCAGACCAATTGAATGAAAGTGTAATTATCAAATATTAAGTTTCCTTTTTCTTGTCTCAACTTAAGTGGAGAAGGTATTGATTTTTCAAAATAAAAAGACCCATTCCATCTCTGTTAATCGCTATGAAATGGTGATATTCAATACAGGACTTTGAACTTA
>JAODLL010001556.1:0-10152 GCA_026546735.1 Forbesichthys agassizii
CACCACTGCAATCATCTTTTAAACTGAAACATTAAGGACAAAAATAAACACAACAGCAAAATAATATATATATATATTTATATATATATATTTTATGTTATAGGAAAAAAAAAAAAATCTGTGCAACTTACAATTTCCGCAGTTAAACCCTCCAAATCCAAACATGCACCTGGATCGAGAAATCAGACAGTGAAATGTATTACTTTCATTTTTCCTCCACTTTATTTTTTCACTTTTATCCACAATTTGTCACAGATATATTATCGACTTACTGGACACACGTGCCGTTTTCAAGCTTGTAGCCATCTCCGCATTCTGCAAGAATAACATTTTAAATACTAGGCTCATAAAAATAACACAAACAAATATTATGTGGCATCCCCTCTAACCCCCTACGACCCCCTAAGTCGGGACTCGGGACCTCCTGCGTCTAGACCTGATGTCACGGCGCGGGGCTGGGTGAGTGCAGCACAGATGGAACACACAGGTGCAGGGTAACGTGCGAGCCACTGCTCAGTGTTGAACAAGGAAAACCCAACACAGCGCGTAACAAACCAAACAGCACACAGGCATACATTAAAACAAACAGAAGAACAAGAGAACGTCCCAGCCTGGTATAGCCCCACATCCAAGCAGCTTACAAGCAGCGACGATGACTGTTGACAGCACGCGTGTATGTGGGGTTGCCGGGAATACATGTCCCTCGACGCAGCCCTAATCGTTACACCTGAGACTACAAAATGATATTAAAAATATATTTTTCAATTCAAAAAGTATTTATAATATTTTATGTTTAGATTTGATCAAATGTACCCATATACTGTATTAAAACTGTGTAATAATGCTGTGCAATTGTGTTATATTGTAGAAGAAAAAAATATATATTTATAGTAACTATTTGATTTAGTATTTTTTTATTTTTTTTATTTATAAAAGAAGTTTGCGAGAAATTAACCCCTTCCTTTTGGGTGTGACTCACACGTGCACACACGCACATATGCACACTCACACACAGTGTACAGCTTACCAATGCATGAGAGGTCTTCGGGGTTGTGCTTGTAATATCCAGGCAGACACTGGCAGTAGGCTGTGCCATTGTTGTCTGTGCAGGCGGAGCGCTCTGTGTCGCACTGTGTCTTCTGAGCCAGACACAGACTCTCCTCTTTAACACACACAGACATTATTGTTGACGGGAGGTTAAGTGTTACATAGTGGTGTCACCCAAATATGCTCTAAATATTAACATTTGGACAATGAGTTAAGGTGATAATGAATGGTGTTTACAATTCCAAATGTATACTCAAATTTAAATTTGATCCAGGAGACATCTGTAATCTGTCTTCCATGATAATGTCCTTTAGCAAACATTATTCATCACATCTGGCACAGCATGCTAATGAGCTAGCCTTTTTAGAAAACTATCAAACTGTACTATAAACAATATTTTACTATAAAAATATAATTAGAGCAATGCCAGAGGATAAAGTGTGGCATGTATTGGTAGCTACCATGGTAGGTGAGCTTGTAGTGTAGAACCACTCCACAGTGGGCTGCAGAGGCGCTACAGTTGCTGAGGAACATCTGGATGCTGTTGTAGACCTCAGCGCTGGTCACGTCCGTGGAGGCAGAAAACATGTTGACAGCCGAGATAAGAACGGCATCCTGCTGACTGAGGAGAGGAGGAGAGGAGAGGAGAGGAGAGGAGAGGAGATAAGTCAAGCTGTCCTTTGCTTCTGACCCCTCTGTGGTAACAGTGGGTGCCACATATCAGCCCTCCAGGGACCATATACGGTTCTTTTATATATACTGTATATTTATTTTTACTGTTTAGCACACATATTTACACATACGATTTGTTTTACAATTTAACATTTAAACTATGTAATCCCTTCATTCACATTATGAAATAATATAGACAAAGCTTAACAAGCTTAACTAATGAAATACAAATATCCTAATAAAAACTTGAGAATTCAGCAAAAGAAAGATGGAAAAAAAAGACAAATCTGGTTCTAATACTAGTGCCTTGCTTAAAGGAAATGGTGGGAGTGTTATGCTAACTAGTGTCTTTCTGGTGTTAGAAGAAATGAGAACACACAGAAGAAACCTCATGTGAACACAGTGAAAGTACAGGAAAACTCCACACATTTCCATTTCTATTGTAAAATACTGTACAGCATAGATTTGTCACTTCAGCGATAGCAACAAAGAAAACTTACTTTCTACTCAAAGTTGAGCGGCTGTAACCACGCAGGACCGACAATGAGGCGTTCAGCTGAAGTATAAAAGAGAAAAGAGTATATATAACAATGGGCATTGACTATGGATACACAGTCAGGCCCATTCACGAGGACCACCTCTCACCAGCTGAATTATCTCGCGGTGGATCTCGTGCATGGCGGCATTCTTAAAGAGCGCGGGATCATGTGTCGGTCTGTTGACGCTGAATATTCCCAAAAAGGTCTTTGCTGTGACAGGGAAAACAAAACCAGTGTATAGTGAGGCTGTCGGCACCAGGAACACATATTTCAGAAGCCTTCCAGGGGGCTTCTAAAGACAGGTGCTAAGCCCAGTGAATTAAAATTAAAAGCAAGGTCATAAAAGCTTCATCAACTCAACACCTGCACTCAGTCATTGTGTAGCCATGTGTACTTCCCATTATATTATATTGCTCACAAAATTATTCCTTCAAAGCTCTTCTGAAACCCTCAAACTAAATGTTTATGTAATTAGCCTTTGATTGACAGTATGGACCAGACTATGGTGTAGAAATGGGTGTGTTAGTAGTAAAACAGTGCACACTGTACTGTATACTGTATGTGCAAATTATTCAATGTGGTCAAGTTAGATCTGTGCAATACATCTCATTTTAATTGCGATTTAGTCATTTAATTTCAGATCCTAATACCACTGGTCAACATTGAAATCGTTACTGACTTAAAAAGACCCTAATCTGTAGTATTTTTGTGTGCTGAATACGAATATAACCATGAAACATATTTATTGGCTCTTGTTTTGAAGATATTTCAAATAGTTCATTTTCTATGTTTCACAGTAAATGTATCCAGTAGGACTGAAACAACATCCTAAATAAGCCTAGAATTATGTAATATTGCATTGCATTGCATAATACCATCATGCACACATCATCCAGAGTTGATTGCATTATTTTCTGATGCAATGCAATACTACTGTACTGCCAGGCGGCTGCTGTAGTAAGATGATGTCAGCAGTGTACTATATAAAGCACAGTAGGAAAGGTTGCGCATTTAAAATATTTCAGACTTTGTGCGAGACAGTTTAAGCCACTGTTACTTAAAACTGTTATTATTGTATCTATTTAGGTACAATACAGAACATTAATGCTAATTACATTAATTTGATGGAGACTACAAAAAAACTAGAAAAAATGTTGTCATATTTGTGTTGAGCACATAAAAATGGATAAGAAATTACTCATTTTATTTTAGTAACATGACTTTTGTAAAAATTTGTTGACCAGTGATTACAAAAATAACGTATTTGAGAAAAAAAATATTATTTTGCACATTATGTGTTGCAAGTAAACTCTTAGTTAGTCTTGTGTTCTAAATGACATGCACTTTTTCACCTTCCGGGTATTAAGGGAAATTTGACAGTTGAAAGTGTTTTCAATGCTGATTTATTTTAATGTTTCATTGTTTTTTGAAGTGCAATAACTACCTTCCAAAAGTCAATGACTAATCGTGTTAAATAATCGTGATTTCAACATTGACCAAAATAATCGTGATTAGGATTTTTTCCATAATCGGGCAGCCCTAGTTCAAGTCTTTACACTGCTAGACTCTCACCCTTGGTGCAGGTGCGTCCATCCTCTAGGTCAAAACCAAGTGGGCACTCACAACTGAAGGAGCCCCGCGTGTTCACACAGCGAGAGCCAGGGGGACAGGGGTCCCTCTCGCATTCATCGGTATCTGTATGTGAGAGACACACAGTACAGTATTACAACAACCTACATTAAGGCAGCGTCTAAGCTAATGTACTGTAGTGAAAGAGTTGTAAGGGAACGACTAACCCTGATTGCAAGTTGGCCCTGTCCAATCCTGCAGACAGTGGCAGGTGAAGTCCTGCCCCCCGTAGCTCAAGCACATCCCGCCGTTGATGCACGGATTGGCTGCACAGGGGTTGGCTAAGTTTCAGGAGGAGAGGATTTAGATGGACTGACACTTGATAGTTGCGTATTAGAACAGATATTGGATTTAACTGAAGGAACTGGAAACATGTTTAATAGAAAGTTGGTGTGTTAAGGCCTAAAGAAAGTCTGGAGAAAAATGTAATCGTATAGTTTAAAACTAAAGAAAGAAATTAATTAAAATTTAAAAAGTTAATTTAATTCAATTACATTACATTTATTTATTTATGTTATGTAGTTCATACACCAGCTAACAACTATAAAATTAAAATAATAATAAGATAAATCAGATAAACTGAAAACACCAATATGTCAACTGCGTGAGCTACCCACCAGAAGGCTCCTTTGTGAGCTGGAGCACAGCGGGGGCTGTCGTCACCAGGGCCTTGGTGGTCCCCCTGTCCGTCACCAGGGCCTGAGTGGTCCCCGTGTCCGTTTGCTGGCCCGTGGTGTGAGGTGCAACGGTGGCCCTGACGGGGGTTGTACGGCTGTAAGCGACGGTGACTCGCCCCTTGGTGGTCGCCTTACCCGGCATGGCGGTGGTGGTCTCCAGGCGGAGGGTGGTGGAAGTGTGGGTGGGGTTAAGCTCTGGCGTGGACGCCTGCTGGGTCTGGCTGGGTGTGGGCAACATGGAGGTCTGTCGGCCCATGGTGGAGGAGGAGGAGGAGAGGGAGGAGGGGGAGGAGGAGGTGGATGTAGGATGCAGAGTGGGTGGTCCAGCGGTAGGACTGGCCACAGCGCTACTGGTGCTGGACTCAGGGGGAGGGAAGGTCGCTGGAGAAAGGCTGGGTAAGGGGCCAGCTGTTGCCTGGGTGATGATCCGGGTGATGTCCTGTGTAGTATCCCGGGTGATATCCCGGGTGATATCCTGTGTAGTATCCCGGGTGATATCCCGGGTGGTATCCCGGGTGATGTCCTGGGTGGTATTCCGGGTGATATCCTGTGTAGTATCCCGGGTGATATCCCGGGTGGTATCCCGGGTGATGTCCTGGGTGGTATCCCGGGTGATATCCTGTGTAGTATCCCGGGTGATATCCTGTGTGGTATCCCGGGTGATATCCTGGGTGATGTTCTGTGTCGTCTGGGTGGTATCCCGGGTAATGTCCTGGGTGGTATCCCGGGTGATACCCTGGGGGGTATCCCGGGTGATATCCTGTGTGGTATCCCGGATGATATCCTGGGTGATGTTCTGTGTCGTCTGGGTGGTATCCCGGGTGATGTCCTGGGTGGTATCCCGGGTGATACCCTGGGTGGTATCCCGGGTGATATCCTGTGTGGTATCCCGGGTGATATCCTGGGTGATGTTCTGTGTTGTCTGGGTGGTATTTTGGGTGATGTCCTGGGTGGTAACCCGGGTGATGTCCTGGGTGGTATCTTTAGTGATGTACCGTGTGGTATCCTCAGTGATGTACTGGGTGGTATCCTTGGTGATGTACTGGGTGGTATCTTCAGTGATGTCCTGTGTGACAGCTACTGATGTCTCTACTTCTGTTACTTGAGACCTAGTGGGAACGGAAGTGCAAAGTATTATGAAAACACTATCTAAATGAGACCCATGTTGTTATTAAATGTTAGTTAACAGAGTGATTAAACACATGTACTTCAACTTCAATGAGTGGGTAGTACAATTGGTAAATGGTAAATGGGCATATTTATATAGCGCTTTTATACAAAGCGCTTTACAGTATTTTGCCTCACATTCACCCATACATTCATACACTGATGGTGATTGCTGCCATGCAAGGTGCAACCAACCACCGGAAGCAGTTCGGGGTTAGGCATCTTGATCAAGGATGCTTACAGGAAGGACAACACCGGGGTTTGAACCCACAACCATCCTGACCCCATTTACCAGTTACCATTTACTACAATATGTTTCCGTGATTAATACTTTTCAATAAACTACAGTAGTATTACAATATATTGAGGTGATAAGAAATTATTTATTTTCTCTAGAATTCAATTACCATGGTAACCAGCATGATGATAATACTAGTATTCATACAGTTTAATAGTACCTGTGTGTAGCCGCAAGTGTCGTTGTGAAGACATCACTAGCGAGATCTGGCCCGTCTGTCTGGATGACCGGGGGCTGATCAGACAGTACCGTGGCCAGAGCGTCTTCCAGGGTCGTCACGCTGGTTCCGACTGTAGGGGGCGCCGTGGTCAGACCCATCCCGCCATCCTCTTCCGTCCGGGATGACACGCTTTCTCTCTCTCCCTCGCTTCGGCTGCTTGTGGAGTGCCCTCTAGTGGACGGCTCCACGGACGCTTCAGCACTAGAGCCTTGCGACGATTTCGAGGTTGTCCACGAGCTGTTGGTGGCACCACCCTCAAAAGAAACATCAGGCGGGCGTGGCGTGTATGAAACAGATCCTATAAGCTGCTCAGTGCCAGAGTCTGTGCCGGAGTCAGTGCCGGAGTCTGTGCCAGAATCTGTCAAGTCTGTCTCTGTCACTCCAAGAGGTTGCGTGGAATTAGGAGCCCCCTCAGACTCTGAGCTAAAGGCATCGGTGTGGAGGTGCTCTGCATTACTGGTGTCCCTGTTGTCAGTGCCGGTGGATGAGAGCTTCTCCGTATGAGCCTCGTTGTCCCCTGCTTTCGTGACGGGAATAGCCCAGGTAGAGGAGAGCTGCTCAGAGCCAGAGTCCTCTGAAAGTAAAGAGGAGGTGCTATTACTAGAAGAGGAGGAGGTGACAGACAGGAGGCTTCTCTCTCCGGCTCGGCTGTTGGTGGTGGAGATGTAGGTACCGTCCATTTGGACCAAGACCCCCAATGATGTCCCCGGGATGGGAACGCCGGTGCCCCCTAACTGGAGGCTGGCCTCGGAGCTGTCCGGTGGTAGCCTCCTGGTTTCCTCGGTCACTGCCCAGGTCCTGGGGTCCCGTGGGAGGGGAGGGGAGATGTCTAGCTGGTGGTCTGTGATGGGCAGGTCTTCCCAACGCGTGTTGCTGGCCTCAGTGGTGGCAGCTATGATGGGGGAGGTCACAGGAAGCTCTGCAGACAGTCCAAAGGTCCTGACTTCTCCTCTGAACACCTCTGTCCGTTCACTGCCTTTAAAGAGCAGTTAGATGACTGTAAAATTTGCTTATCTAATGTTTTAAAAAACAATATAAAATAATATATGTATAATAAATTATTTTCAATTAAAATATATTATTTTCCATATTTTAATCATGTTTAATGCATTCTGCTAGTTCGCCAATAGAGGGCGCCAAAGAGACTGCTGTCTGTTCTTTTGTGGACTACAAGAGTGGGAAGATGCTGTAAGTGGCTTGCTGCAGATGTAATGCCTTTTGGGTGGAGAACCATTGGCAACCAGGCATGTCTACTCTAACAAAAGCTTGTTGTGGCCCTAAATATGGTGGCTGCATTCCGCAGGGAATCAGCCATTTCCTTCCTAAAGCTGAGTGAGCAAAGGGCATAATACTGTAACTGACAATAGATGTGGGTCTCACACAAGTCTAGTGTCTCTGGACTACAGTGTGGCTGTGCTATTACTGCACATTCTAACATAATAAAAATGTTTAACATTTTATACAAATAAAGATTATGCAATGGTTAAAACCCCTGCATAACACAAACACAATGTTTAGCATGTTCAGTTGTGAAATTATGATTCATATTTAACAGTGTCATTATTATTAGTTTGTAGCCATGGTGCTGAATGCCTGAGTACTATACATACATTTAGACGTGTATTCAGCCAATCATTCCTGATGTTGGGCAAGCTGTCTCCAGACTGCCAAAGCATGTTTAATTCCTCACCTGACTGTAGAAAATTCTCACATAACTCCCACTCTGCTGCTATCTATAAATGATGACATCATTTCAGAGGTAATCTGATATAACAAATGTACTAGACATGTTTTGTCTGTTGTACAATTATTCTGCAACTGCAACTCAGTCCTGATAGCCTATGAGATGACTGCTACCCTGCAGATGTGTCTTAGAGCTGGACAACATCTGCATGGCTTTCACATGGGTGACTGGAAGCAGCCCCCAGGAACCAATGAAGGGGTTTAGTTCAACGTTCAACTATAGAGCAACAGCAATCTGTCTGAGGAGGGACTGGAATTACCAGCCTTTGTTTCTCAACCTTTCTGACTAATATATTTACTCTGTCTCTCACTCTAGTGGCAAAACCTAGACTGGAACCTGTTGTTTATCACTCAGCTCTCAGCCTGACCTGTAATGCTTATTGTTGCTTATCAATGTCCACATAAAGGTGAAACACACACCTCAACACAAACAGTAGCCTATTTAATGGAGTAGCCTATAAGGTACTAGGCTACTGCCGTTAAAGCCCTATCCAATAATGCTCTTATATAAGAATGAGTGACAGAACATTGAGCTGTATGTTTTATGTTCTTTCCAAGATATGAGATTGTGTTGGAATTACACAGACATGTAGGACAACAGAGTTTAGGAGTTGGGAGACCAAATAGGAGCGACCCCATGTGTTTTCCCAACACCTCTGAAGATTGAGTCCATCGCTTGGCTGAGATGCAGAGCAACCAGAGTACATTGGTTATTTGTCTTTTATTTCAAATAACAGTTAAACACCAGCCTCTTGAGTGCATTTATACATCCAAAGAGTATAGGATACTGTAAAAAACAACAACTCTTTGGTGCTATCTCCACAGGCATAGGGCACATATACTTGTATGTCTTTGCACACACCTCAGGTGTAAAAGATTATATGCTGTTTCAGAACTAGCCATTCTGCCTTGAGACAGACATATTATGCAACATAGTTTTGAAATAAGACAGCCAATGCACATTACATGTTAGCAGGTAGCGTCTGTTAAGGCAGCAGGTGCATTCCAAAGACCACAATGTTGACGTGAACGTGCCAAGACGTTCACTGTCCAAAACCAATGCACTGGGATTTTGTAAAGAGGAAATAACCAAATTCCTTGATAAAGTAGGAATTATAACCGTGTAGGCCTGTGTCCTGTTCCCATGTTGGAATGCTAATGTGTTACAGGGTCATACGCTGCAACTAATCAACAATGCCCTGCTCATAAAAATAGTGTAAAAATAAATCAGTGATGTAAGCAGTGTCTTCTGTAAAAGAAAAAAACAGGACATGTTATTTAATGCTGAGGACAATTAACCTCAGGATTAAATAACACATGTAGGCCTACCAAATAAAGTAATAGTCAGTTATTAGGCTACTTTTCATATCAGTCAAACATGCACTTTTTATTATTGCGTTATTATGTATAGGCATATAATTGTGAGCTATACACAAATCTAATTTCTTACATGATATAGCCATATTGTAAACGTGTTTATTATTAGGTTATTCTTTGTCACAATGGGGCAAATACATTGGACTTTTACGCTATAATAAGCAGGGACCCGGTGTTGAATGGTCTTACCTATGTTACCAACTGAGGACGTGTGTGTTTCATCAGTGTGTCTGTGCACGGCGTTTGTTCTTGTCGCCTGTAAACGGACTACAACCTCTGCAGTCGCCAGATCAAACACTTTGTCTGTCGCCGTGCTTTCATCCGTGCCCGTCGAATAGTATCCCGTTACCAGCTCACTGTGCACTTCGCTGCTGTCTGTTGTGGCCGGCCATGCTCCAAGAGGGCTCGGTACCGCCAGGAGAGTCATCAAAGTGCATAGGAGAACGTGCTTCAATAAACCTGTTCCCATGATTCAGGACCTGAAATCGGTCGCGGATAGTAGTTTTCTGGTAAAAAACTGCGAATCGCCCGGGGTCACCATCAGAAGAGCGTTTCGGCGTTAAAGGGTATTTCACAACAGTGCTTTCTAGTTCTACAAAATAACACTAAAACTCTCTTGGATCCGATGGCGGTAAATGCCTTCTAGAGTTCGCGCAGGCAAAGTTGAACAGTGTTATCACGTACGTTTGTGCTCCTCCCCCCTCATACGCACGCACGCACGCACGCACGCACGCACACACACACGCTAGGTTTCCACACTAAATCAAAATCCGCTATTCAGTG
>JAODLL010001556.1:19330-32857 GCA_026546735.1 Forbesichthys agassizii
AATAATAATAATAATAATAATAATAATAATGTTTACATTTTAACAATAAACATGTGTATGCCTGGGACTGGTTTCTTTTCAACCTGGATGCTTGGCAGGTAAGCACGACATAACTTGGCTCCTGGTAAGTAAAGGCTAGACAATACTTTTCTGCTAGCCAAGGGACCCACTGGCTGCCTGCCAACTATGAGATCACCACAACACACAGCAGCTCTTAATTGGAAAAGGCTGGATTATGCATTATGGTTGGTTCTACAGCAAACCCGTGCTAAAGTAAATTGGCCATTGCCATCTGTGCTGGTGTAAGGAAAGAGCTTTTGTGAAGGCTGGAGGAGGGCTGAGGCCCTAGTTTGAGAGTCATGAGTGTAAATGGGTCCTGTCTTCAGTGACAATGTTTCCTTTTGCCTAACTGACCAAAGCCCAACGCCGGCCGACTAGCCCAGCATGCGCTCCTTGACGGCTGAAGATGGAACAGGGAAAGGCTTTCCTCTTCTGGAACTGTTTGCTCTTTCCTCAGTGGAGAGGAAGCTGATAATCAGTGAGAACAGGAAATATGGGCAAGGACTTCCTGAAGGCAAGCGAAATAATACATTCTACTGGGGGAAAAAAAAGAAAGAGCAAAACACAACAATGTGTTTTCATGACAAAAATGCCTTCTGGGTAATTATGCTACAGGTCATGGCCTTGGCTTGAGCTACAGAAAAAGAGAATAAAGGCCTTGTAATCCTGACATTATACGGTAATTTACTCATCTACCAGGCCTCCACATGTTACTAGTTCTGACAAAAACATCATGAAGGAATGAGGAACATTTGTTGAATATGCAGCAAAACTACATCTGAAGGGGGTTTCAAGGACAAGGCTTACAATAATATAGTAGTGGCACACAATATAATTAATGCCACAGTGACACCTAATGGCTAAAATAGGTCACTGTCAGTAGTAGCAGCAATACGCCCTGATGTCCTCAGTATTCTTACATAAAATCAATAGTCAATTCCAACAAACAAAAGTGTTTCCATTAACAATGCACACATACTATCAAACCTGACAATGTATATTATGCACTCCTTACTTACACTTTCCCAGTTAAAGCAGATCTCGTTCTTTTGCTTTCAACCAACACAGACACGCTACTCTCTTGTCTTACCTGGGTCCAAGTGTGTGAAGGTGCCAACCACAAAGTCCAGGGTAGACACAGCCAGCATAGCCAGCAGCACTAGCTGGAGCCGTACGATCCACTTGACCCCGGCCAGGTTGATGCCCAGCAGCGCCAGGAGAACGCCACCAGACATGCATTGCACTGCCCACTGATTCCGGAGGCCCAGTACCTCAGCCACAGACTCAGAGAAGCCTGTGATGTACATGGCTCCAGCCACACACTACATGACAGCAAGGGAATGAGAGAACATGGTGGTAGAATGGGGAAAGTTACATTACTGTAGGCAGTATAACTGTCTGGGAGGTCATTTGCCATCCTGAAACGGTCCTGCATTGATCACAAACACCACCTGCTCCTATTAGTATAAAAGTCAAAAATGACAGTTCACCATCATAATGATAACAATATATAAATACAGTACACACACACACACACACACACAACATATATACACAGTATAGAAAGAAAGGGTATCTGTCAACCTGATAACAGATACCAATTGGAACTACACAGTTAGGTCATCATACTCAAAGCGTCATAGTCACAAACAATGCATGTCTGTCATAACACATTGAACAGGTTTCACTAACGTAAACGATGAGTTGGCTAGATGATTAAAACATCTTGTAATCACATTCGCTTCCTGTGTCAATCCAACCCACCACAATAGTAAAAGCTCATGCGTGCACGCACGCACACACACACACACACACACACACACGTACCTGTCCAAACACATAGAGAAGGCCGACTGTGCCCCCCACTCTGCTCCCCAGGACAATGGAGATCATGGAGTAAACCCCTCCGCTCCCCACCCCGCAACGCTCACACACACCGATGCCAGACATCACCGTTACCAGGGCAACCAGCACTACCACAGAGACCAGGAGCATTCCTATTGGCACACCAGTGTTCCCCTAGATGGTGCGTTGAGAAAGATCAAATAAAGTCAGTTTGTTGGTGGACGTCAACATCCTGCTCCCCTGTACAAAGTGTGTGTGTGTGTGTGTGTGTTTGCACAGCAGCTGAACTCATGGTCAACATAGCTAAATCCCTACAGAAACACTTGTGAAAAACACTTCCATCTGTCCCCACCAGGGGTCCGAGAAATATTCAACCACATCATATTAAACTCTCCAACACATCAATGCATGCTGGGTTCATAAGTACATTCACCTGTGTGTGTGTGTGTGTGTGTGTGTGTGTGCGTGTGCGTGCGTGTGTGTGTGTGCGTGCATGCGTGCTCCTACCACTAGGTACCCAGTGCGCAGGAACAGCACCACTCCAAAGATGTTTATCATGCAGGTGGTGAACACACCATCCCAGGTGCCGAAGAGCACGGGCTCCCACACGAACAGCTTGACCCTCCACCAGGGTTGGCTGGGCTGCTGAAAACCCTGACCACACACACGGGCACAGAACACCTCCGATCATAGTACTATACCTTGTGTGACTAGGTTGTATTTTCATATGAGGCGGTAATGGAAATTGAACATAGAACATTATGAGATTTGGGATTGACATTCTGTCCCTCGGCTGCAATAGCACTGACATCTGATCTGAAACTGGACCCTTGGGTGGATAGTGGGTATCTACCTGTGCATCTTCATGGAATAGATCAGGCGTGTTTGGGGTGGTGTTGACAGCTTGTTCCTGTTCACGACTGACCATAGTCCAGCCTATGGGCAGGATTTCCATGGCAACCTGCAGGCAGGATGGAATGTATTTCCTCATTTCACATGGAAATTGCTATAATTACTTACATGTTTGGAATCAGCTCAGTTTCTAACCACACAAAAAAGCATATTACAAATAGACTTTCTATGGAGCATCATACAAACGTTTGAAAAGAAGAAGAAAAAAAAGTAAATGTATGGTTGAAGTTTAATTTGACAGACAACGTTTGTAGCCTATGCTGTTTTTTCTTCAGAGTTGAACTTCATGACAAGACAAAGCTCACCCACCCAGGAATCAAACAGAGGTGTGCCTGCATACTGTACAGACACCCGGATTCAGGTGTTAGATTACCTGGAACCTAATTTACCATCGTTAGTTTAGCCTGACGTTTAACGAGTTTTATTATTTATATACATTATTACCGCTTAACGCGTTCTAACGGGCTGGTAGTAAAATGTAGTCAATATAAAGTCTTACTTGAAAGAATAGTAATTAACTAACCCAGTCTCTTAAATAACAGCTTCACGGGTCAAACGCATCGTTCGCCATGCTGTAATGCTCACAAATACAAGTGTCTCACCTTTTACCATGGACCATCTCAGACGATGCAGAGATTCCAATTAAAGATCAACGTGTCAAAACAAACAACCAATCTGAAAAAGTTGGAACAATTATAAAATACAATTGAGCATAAGAATAATGTCCACACGACCGCACCACAGTGAGTCCAATGCGTGTTGGTGTAAACGTCACCACTCAACAGGTAGGCTACACACTTTCACACCAATAGCCTTCCAGGGTGAGTGGGTAGGAAGGTTATTATTGGCGTTGTTAGTTTTGGCCAGCCTTGGAGTGGCTCAAGTTGCAAAGTAATGTGATTAGCGATTGTGGTCAGGATATTTCAGGGACATGAAATAGGCTACTATGCTGCCGCTTTGAACAAACACACTCGCGGAGCAAAAACTGAGAATTATTTTATTTATAAGGACATGACACACAACAATTAACACGACACTTCAATCAGGTCTTTTACAAATTATAGTACTCGTAAAACTGTAATCATATACTATCGTTATTGAAATTAATCATCTACAAGTAAAGCCTTACATTAATATTCATAAACATGTTTACTCAACCCAACTTAGAGACCATGCAAATAAATCTTAGCCTGACTACGCCTACTTATGATCAACTTCAGAAGGGTTTCTTTCTCAAGTAAAATTATGAAAATACCATACATATCAAACCTCCATATTTGAAAGAGCTCGATTATTATTAATCTTACAGATTTAGATGAGGGTATAGCAGTAATTACTGCATATGATATCATTGCCATATACAACAAATTTCAAAAATAGTTATCAAAAAGTTCATCATTCAGACATTTTTGCACAAAACAAAGATATTTTTTCCTCCATCTTATACAAGGACACTTATGGCCAGGTTATAGTTAATTCACAAAAGAAAGGATTGTGTGGTAGCCTACTACTCATAAATGATTTCAATCTCTATTCACTAAAAATACCTCAGAGGTTATCACCACAAAAGCAGAAATACAGATCTGCACTGTGCTTTTAAAAAGTGCATACATTGGAATATGTAGCTAGTGAAGTATTCTATCTACACACACATGATCATACCAAACAGTGTGTACAATGAGCAATGTCCATGGGAGACGAGGAGAAAATATTTTCGACATTTAAACGGTTGAGACCCCATACTGACAATATTTCCAACTGATTCATCATCACATTTACTACACTGTGACAGTGGTCCATTTACAAACCAAATGGAGATATATACAAGTATATCAGAAAGCCACACTTTCACAGCCAGTGAAACGGGTTCATTGTCAAACGTAAAACTGTTGGGAAACAAATGGCTTTATATGAATTTCACTGTATTTTGCACAAGCTATGTCACCCTACTGACAAATATGAGCATTTCCCAGAACATAAAAATGGATTGTGAAAAATATACATGATATTTACAGCAGTGTGTTGTTTTCTATACATTCTAGAAGGAATGTTCACAAAAAGACAATTGAGTTTTTCGGCTGATATCATCTGTCCCTGATTGTCAGTGTTAAGTGTTACATTTAAAGCCAGTAAACTTAAATGTGAAAAACCTAATTTGATGGAACACACAACACTGATTTTCTGGTGCCCTAGCAACAAAATAAAAATAAATATATGTAATGTCTGCTTCGGTAAATTAAAAAGCCAATATATAGGTGAAATTGTGTGGTTTCATTTTAAATGCATCTTATAATTGAAATCTAGTTTTGTAACCAAGATCTACTCTATTAAAACTTGAGACATATTTAACATGATTCTTAACATACACATAATACAGGACAGCCAATAAAATGCCTTATTTTCTAACCACATACATAAGGTTAACAATTTTAAAAATTTTAACTTGGTGCTATTTTGTGCCTCTCACAGAGGCAATTTCTGGATTCTTAAAATATTATATTATGCACAGCCAAAACAAAAAGATATCCTATAGATAGTTTTCTATTTGATTACAGAGTGGATAACTTAGCTTATATATTTGCTGATAATGTGCAAGTGAAATTATTAGGTCTACAGCATCGACTAAACAAGAACAAGTACATGAATGGGAATGGGAATAAAAAAAAAAAGGCTGGAATATAAAAAAGGCACTAATGCAAAATCTATTAAATTTGAAAAGCAAGCACATTTAAAGTGTAACTGCACCCCTGCTCAGACTCCACCCACTACAACTTTGAAAAATGCATCAGTGAGGGGATGGGCTGAGAGGGAAACCCCCATTACCGTTTACCTTTGAATTTGATGAAGTATGAGCACACTGAATGTGCCGATGAAAACCAGTAAGGTCCTGGGGTGATATTTAATGGAAATGACGTGTTTTCAGCCCATAAAATGCAATATTTTAAAAAACCGGACTTTTGTCAATATTAACACCAGCACTGACTCTGAAGTCCTATATAGTTTACATCTGAAAAATACATTTAAGGGTGCAGTTACAGTTTAACAATTTTACCATGGTAAAAACCCAAACCTTTAATTAAAATACATATATAAATTATACATTTGAGAGGAAAAAAAACAAATAACTACATTATAAACTCCCAACAGATCAGCTATTTTCTAATTCAATTGGAGGTAAGGGCAGAAAAATTGTAAATAAAACATAATCTATAATGTGTGAAGTGCACATTGTTTTTGTGCACATATTAAGCAGTCAAATCTAATTCCTACTCATTAATTTTGGAGAAATAAATTAATGTAATTTACAATGTAATTTTCTACGACCAATAAGTGCATATCATTTTTAAACGCCAACACACTGTTGTTGTTTGTGGCGGGGAAAAACAAGCTGATTAATTTCCCACTTGGGCTCATCTTCTTTGACCAATCTGTGATTGTTGGACATATAAATTCAATCACAAAAATCTCAATGGGCAACACCTGTTTTCAGGTGACTGAAATAAAGTGACTTTGATAATAGATCACTAATCTACATCAAACTAAGGATTATGATTTAATTTTCATTTAAAAAAAACAGTTGCAATACAGAAGCTAGAAACATTTTCTCCACATTATGATTTCAATTCATTAAAGGGGTTACTAATATTTGTATGTGCAATTAATTGCTGGGCAAAAATGATAATAAACTAAATTGAAATAATCTATGGCATTGATACAAGCAAATATATCTGTGGCATTGCACTTTGGTCACTTCTCTCTTGGATCTACGTTCTTCTTTGAATGGCGGGTGAACTACAAATGCATTATTTTATTTAATTTGAGGGAGACGAAATACATTTTTTTTTAGGAGTACATCTTTGCAATGGGACCTGTTTTGGCAGAACAGAGGACATAGGTTATAAAGTGCCAGTTAAAGGATTTTATGATTAATCTTTTTCTCTTCTCAATTCAGCCAAAGGTTTCGCTGGATGAAACATCCGGGGAGGAGTTGATTTGAGACCTGGTCTCGGTGACAGGAACTAAGGGGAATTCTGTGAAGTCTGTACTGTGTCCTCGCAGACTTACTTGTCCGTTGGCAATGGTGAACTGCGATGATACCCCAGACCTCGATGTCTGGAAATGTGATCTGAAATTCTGATCAAAAGTGCTGATTTGAAAATTCTGCAGCATTGCCTGCGAAGAGTCAGACTTTTTGGAAGGCGATACCTGATCCAGAAAGTCTTCTTCGGCTGGGGACACGGCAGAAGGGGGTGTGGTTTCATCACCTGAAAATGAAAACGAGTGCTGGGAGTCCCCCACCAGTAGCCCGAAGTGAGGTTTTTCTAAAGCGGACCGTAGCGGCGAACTCATCCCTGATTTAAACCTGCTGGGAGAAGGGAACGGTTTCTCTGTGGAGAAGAGGGGCTGTCCAGCCAAGGTGGGGTTCTCTGAGCCCAGGTTGAGACTCTGACTGCTCAGGTAGCTGTCATTCTGGCTGGTCCTCTCCAGAGCTTGCTGGAGGAACTTTGAGTACTCGTGAAGGAGGCTGACTTTCTCCGCGGGAGGCTGAGCCTGTGCGCTGGAGCCAACCAGGCTCTCCACGGGGCTGCCGTCGGAGACGTCGGACGAGTTGATGGAAATGCTGGATGTCACCTCAGTGTCGGCCACGCTAAACGAGATGTCCGACTGCCCGTTGGCTTTGTGGGAGTAGTGGTCCAACAGGGTCTGGAGGACTTCATCCGGCAGCACGTTCTTGTCATGAGCAGCCTTCATCTCTGTGTTGATGGGCTGAGGCTCCAGGATGGTGGCAGGGACCGTTTCATCGATGACGGTCGACACCACAGACTGTGTAACCGGGGTCTGGGAAGAGATGCTGCTTACATTAAGGGTGTAATCCCGGCTGTTGTTGGCCACGGCGGCCTGCAGATATCGCTTCTTCTTGAGGAACTGCATGGCGTCGTCGTAGTTTGTGCTGTTGACCACTGGTTTGGTTTGACCTCCTTGAAGGGCTTCGACAGGCTCAAGTTCAGCATGGCTGTCTACATCCAGAAGGCTTTGTTTGTCCACGATCTCAAAGGTGTACCTGGTAACCTTACTGCTCTCCTCAAAGGAAGACAGAGGGGACAGATTGGTAGGGGGTTGTTCACTTGGCTGCTTGAGACTTCTCTTAGGGACTTTCTTCAGGACCAGCTTAGGCGGAGGAGCGGCTTCAGAGGACACCTTACCCTCTTGGTGGGAACTAGCCGACTCTTCAGGCAGTTCTACGGAGTAGCCAGCCAGCACATACTCGTGTTTAACTTTGGAGGAGTTGGCGTAAAGAGGTAGACATTCGATTTTGCTCTGTCTCGGCTCCTCTCTCTCCTCGGAGGCCATGACAGAGACGGTTTGGTGTCCTTCCACCTGGATGCTGGCGGAAGTAGCCGGGCCTTGCGACTTGTCTGAACACTTCTGACGTTTTTTCTTGGGCAGTGAACACTCTTTGGCAGGAAGGGCGAGACCTTGAGAGTCTGCGTCATGTGGAGGCACAGCTTTGCCCGCTGCCTTGTGCGCCTTTCTCTCCCTGTTCTCGTGGCACATTCTCCTGTGCTTCAAAACCCGGTCTGTTCTTGAGAAGTACTGTGGGGGAAAAAAGGAAACAAGCAGTGTTTCACTCCCGCTGAACCATCTAGAGGCACAAAACCAGGTACATTATTAAATGCTCTACTGCTACGAATCTCTCTGCATCCTGCTCAATCATCAGGGATGGAACATTTCCCCCTAACAAGCTTAAGATGCGCAGAAGGCTTGCCAGTGTGGGGACAATCATTTAATTTGCCTAGCAGTGCACCCAAGTATGTATGTGTATGAACAAATATATGGGTATCCAATCAAAAGTAAAAATGTAAATCATAGAACTCTGTGCCCAAAGTAAAGTGAATGAGCAGCACATTACGTATGCAATTTTCACAAATTAATTGTATAAACTACATTTTTTAGCAATGTTTTTATATTTTCATGCCCTGAAATATAACCCACCTAGAACAAGAGTACATTAATCAGAAGTTAATTAAATTGAAAAAATGATATGATGCAATTTTAAACAACTTATAGAAGAGCAATTGAGCAAAGTCTTTAAACAGACCAACGAGGCTCAAAATCTTTACTTCAAACACACCTAACAGACCATGTGTAAATATAACGCAGGACCTCAAACATGCATTTCAATTCACATGCCTTTGGACATTTAAAATGTAACCCGGTTCTCAATTAAATTACCAATCTGTTATATTTTAAAACTAGAGGGGACCATTCTTTTCAGGAAGTGGCACCTAGGTTGTGGAATGTTTTGCCGCCTTTACTACGCTGCTTGGATTCGGTGTAAACTTTAAAAACACAGTTGGAAACTAACTTATTTAAAGAAGCTTTTATTTAGACTGTAGGGTAGTGAGGCCAGTCTGACGTGTTTTTCTGTTTGTTTATTTGCTTTTGTTTGGTTATTTATTTGTGTCATGTGCTGTCATGTATTTACTATTGCTGTGTTTTCCTCTACAGTTGCGAAGCGCTTTGTGATTTTTATCTGTGAAATGTGCTATATAAATACATTTTACTTTCTACTGTAATTAAATGTCTTTATTCGTTTTTTATTGCTATTTGCTAAATTAGTGGTCTTATACTGTCGATCATATATATGTTATTTAAATTTTAATATAGCTGCAAACAACTCTTCTATGTAAAGATATAGTGGAGTAATTGCATCCTGAGCAGAGGATGATGAATGACATCACATTCCCTCTGTGTTGTTATCTGAGCTCTATTCTTTGTTTACATATGTGTGCATGTTAATGCGTGCATGAGTGCGGGTTTGGCCCTCAAAGCATTTGTATCGGTCTGAGATGCTGGTGCTTAGTGTGACATCTAGTGGAAGCCAAGATCCTACATAGTTCCTTTAAGTATTACCACCAACGCCTCTATCAGGGTACCCCCACCCCCCCACCACCCCGGGAACTTCCAGAGAAATGCTCTTAAAGATAAAAGACATTAAGACCTTTTAGATACCACTTAGAAGGAAACTGAATGGCCATACTAGCAAAAGCATGAAGGACATCATCTGAAATATATTGTTGTTAGGCCCTATAGAAACATGTTTCTCTGTGATTGAGACAGGAGGCTCACCTGGTGACAGTAGTCACATCTGTATGGCTTTTCACCACTGTGGGTCCTCTTGTGTCTCTCCATGTGATACTTCTGTATGAACCTCATCCCACACTCATCACAGCGAAAGGGCTTTTCCCCTGCTCGGAGATGAAAGAAATAGAGGTTAAAGGTCATCCGTGATGGACTAAGGTCAGGCATCCCCTTGTAGCCATTTCACTCACCGGTATGGATTTTTTCATGTCTCTGGAGCAGGTATTTCTGAATGAAGCGCATATCACACTGGCTGCACTGAAATGGCTTCTCTCCTGAGAGCCACAAAGGATAATAGGTTAACCTCAGTAGCTTCAAATACACTTTAGATAATAAACCTGACTTCTTTTGTAATGTATGAGTTGTCAATTCTCAACACCAAATGTGCTCAATTCAAAACCATACACACCAGTGTGGATGAAGACATGCCTCTGTAGATGGTAGTTGGTCCGAAACGCAGCGTTACAGTGAACACATACATGACATTTAGGGTTTTGGAGCCCCAATGATCCATCGTCATTGATGGTGAGAATCTATCATGGGAGAGAAGAATAACAACATATAAGAATAAATACATGTTATTGTTATTGTACAACATTAAGCTATGTGGGACATTGTCAGCTCGTGGTGATAATATCACCATCATCAGCACACAATGAATGTGTGCATCCATAATGCAACTGTCAACTTAAAAAAACCTTAGTAGAATTTAATAAGAGCATATGAACTCATTCCCACAACATGCACCTTAGCCGGTGAGTGTTGTTTCCTCTTTTTCTTTTTGGGACAAACCATCATGTCCTTGGCTTGTTTTTTCTCCTTCTTCATTTGGGCCAGTGGATCTGACACCTTCAGCTCCTGCTTGATGCTCAACTGTCAAAGTGTGGTGATGCACAGACAGAGTGAGAATGGCTATACGTTAAACCTCTTCTCATTAACGAACACGGACCGACTCAAGTTTGGAAACTGAACTCCTTCACTATTTTCCAATGCTCACCTCTTCAGATTCAAATGTAGTTAGCAGGTATGAAAATGGAAGTACAATGTACAAAGTCATTTTAGTACAATGATGGAAAGAACCTGCATAGTAAGCCTATACTTTAAACAGAGAGATACCACCTGCTAGCTCAATGTTAATACATTTCCACAACCAAAATAAAATATTGTACAATGCATTGTGGGCATGTAACAATACCAACATGTCAAAGCATAGAACCACAAACTCATTCTAATAACAGGTGTTGCAACCAAATAAACTTAACCATTATCTGCTGGGCAAATAGAATGACTATTTGCCAGCTAACATTTATGCTGTAATGTTGCAATGCGAAGATTTTAAATCTTATTTCTGTGCTATTTGTGAGAATACAGCAGCATATTAACTGTAACTATATAACTGTGATCCATGCTGATCATCTAACACTACATACATGCTATGTTTACATACCTAAGACATAAGTCTATATTTTAGCTTCGGTTACTGAAGAACATGTTCTGACTTATCTCATATCCAATCATTTAAAATATCGCAACATTCCAAATCAAGAAAAATGTCCTAAAAAATGTGAAACAATGGAATTTGGAATAATGATACAACCCACCATTTAGTATGCATGGAATGTCTTTCTGCCTAAATGCCCTTGATAAGGATTTTTTTTAAAAAGGACCACTACTAAACCACCATGAACTCACTGGTATGTGGAGGGAGCAAGGCAGCTTATTGGAGAGCTTCAAGGGGAAATGTATCCCCACTCCCACATCTCCACCTCCTCCACCATTCCTTGTCATCTCCTCCTGCACCATGAGTTGTTCTGGGGGGACCAGATCGTGCGTGACCAATGAGGTTTCGGTCAGGTCCTCGTCCTCATCTTCTTCATCCTCGGCCAAGAGAGGGTGATTGGCAAGGGAACGTTCTCCCAGGGTCATCACCACGAGTCCCCCTCCCAGCCCCACTCTCCCATCCCCACTGCACTTAAGCAGCATTCCCTCCAACTTGTCATCAATATTCATCTTTATTTATACAGGTGCTTAGTCTGTGTGTTTGTAGGGGGATGAAGGGGGTAGAGATGTAGTGTGTGTGAGAGAGAGAGAGAGAGAGAGAGAGAGAGAGAGAGAGGTTACTTGACAATGATTAAATTCAAAATGGCATACCGAATGTTGGTTTATAAAAGCGCTCTAAATAAAATAGTATAATTGTAGCCTACATGTTAAATGCAAGAATACATAGAAATGTAAACATTATAACCAATCCGCTCCAAAAATATAACGCGTGAGGGTAAGCTCTTTACTGCCACAAAACCAAATAGCTTAACTTTGACATGAGAACTATAGGGGCCAGTGGGTCAAGCATCTGTATGGACAACAGCCATGCAGTTGATTTAACGACACTCAGCAGAAACCCACTGGGTTATGTAGTTAGAACTAACTAACCAAGCACAAACTGCGCTTTTTCAAAGGCCTTTTCTGGGGTAGTTTGTTAGACGATAGCAACTTGCAGCAGGGAAATGGTCCGACAGACTACTGGCAATCTCTGCTATGACAATACTCAACAAAGATACGTGGTGCACATATGTGTCGTCACGTCATATGCTGCAACCAACATCTTATCCTGTATAAAACACGCCTGATCGATACCATAAACACAACTTTGCGTTGCACGTTTGATTAAACTTATCGAGAACGCTAGCTAGCTTTTGAGCTAGCCCTGCCAGCTTCCTCAGCCATTACTGTCAATAGGCCCGATGTTGTAGCTGGCTAGTTACCGTAGCTTGCTAGTTAGCTAACGTTCGCTAACTAGCGAACCAAAAAGCAAACAATCGCCGCAGTACACATTATTATTGTGTGATATTGTTGGCAACTATCCTACCTGTTGCGCGGCCTAATTGTTAAATCCGTTTAGATGTCATGGTTGTAATGCAAGACGCTACTGTGTCATGATATATGCGGAATAGCCAGACAACATCACATCTGATGAGCTAAGTAAAGGAAGAATGTTTCTGCGTGTTTGTCGCCATCTCGTGGCAGCAGCAGGTGTGTGCGCGCTGCTATGGATTTAATTGTTAATTTGGTTGTAAACTTTCGATCCTGTCTACATATTGCTGTTAGTGCCCATCTGGCAATAACACGTTTATCTGCTCTGTTTTGTCAGTATAGGTTCTGTCATTTAGACGGATTGGCTGGGTCTTCTCACACATGCCTATAGTTATTACATGGGTATTTTAACAGAAATTATCATAATCAGTGCCCGGCTTCAAAGTGTGTAGGCTATAAGAAATGCAAAATATTGTTTCAACTGTTGCTAATTCATCAGTGCTCAGAAGAGTCTACTAGGCATAAATAGGCTGCTACACCTCTTAGATTGGTGAGTCTATTATTATTCTTACCTATGACTGAGACTTGGAAATTATGTGCTATAGTTATACTCTAATTACTCTAATACTTCTACTAATAGGATACAACTAGGCTATAGGTTACATACCTACAACTATAGTCTAGACTGCTATAGACCTCTAGCCTTAAAATTGCCTAATAATAATAATAATAATAATAATAATAATAATAATAATA
>JAODLL010001557.1:0-13057 GCA_026546735.1 Forbesichthys agassizii
GGACATTTTCCATCTTGAAATATGTTGTATTTCTTCTCCCAAAAATAATGGAATCGAAACCGGGAATCGAAAAGAACCGGAATCGATAAGCAGAATCGGAATCGGAATAGATTAAATTCAAACGATACCCAACCCTATGTGTGGTGCATCCTATTTGTTTTGTGATGAATTGCTGACCTGCCACAAGCTTTTGCTGTGAATTGGTTCCCCGGTTAAGCACTGTAAAAATTGATAGCTGCTTCCACCAAAATGTTTCCCACATTTGTCAAGTTGTGTCAGATGGAATGGGTTGGTTTAGCGCGGGAAGAAACTAAAACAATGCAATTACTACTACAGCTGAAGGTGATATTTGCTCCTCTTCAGAGGAGCAGAATAGATGGTTCACCATCTGCCTCTATTGTACACTATATATATTTTTATTTTTAATTATTTATATACTTTTTTTATGCTAAGCCACTTAACACTTCCTTGAGTCCCCCCCCCCCCCCCAAGTAATAAAGGACCTGCAAGCTTACATAGGATTATTTTTATAAATAGTGGTTGAGGATTGTATGCTATATTTTTCAGACCAGCTTCAACATGAAGAAGCTCCACTGCAGCAAATATTTGGAGCCTCTCTCAATACAATGTGAGAATGTAATCCTTAGATTAGTTTGATAATCATCATCATTTCATTTTTCCGTCTAATATTTCACTGTTCATTTCAGCTTAGCTTGCGTAGCATAATATGTTGTCTTACTTTGCATGGACTTGCATGTCCCACTGCTAATGACAAAGAGACCACAGTCAACCCTGAGCCAGATGTGCCTCCCTCCCTCTGCAGATGGAAACACACACACACACACACCTGGCCTGTGGTTAGAGATTTAAAGGGATTGGTGGGGGCAGCAGTAAAATAAAGGATGTGGGGGAATACATCTTTGGATGTTGGGGGAGAGGTTCGCACAAGAACCCTCACTAAAGAAGCAATAGCGAGCAAAACATGTTCTCGTCAAAAGACAATCTGCATCTTCTATAGAATTGAGTATTTTAGAGTTCTACATCTACATCCAATCAGGAGGAAATTCTACCCTTTTCACAAAAAGCCAAAGGCTATTAGAGTTCTCATACCTGCCATATTAATACTCCAAGCTACTATAAGACACTCCAGTATGCCTCTGTTCAGTGATGTTTTTTTATTCTCACCAAGCCTGGCTCATGGCCAAGCCTCTTTGATAGGACTTTTAAAATATGTTATTTCCCAAAAATGGTTGGCTTCCACTACAATCGGTTTTGACTGCAACAACAAGTCTCGAGTACACATTTCCACATTTTTCAAAAATGTGAAATTGTATTAATGAGGTGACGTCACGTGAGATAAATGAAACGAGATGAAATACAGGAAATATTTCATCTATAAATATGAGAGCGTTATTATGTGCATTTCGTGTCAAAGCCATTTTGAACAGCAGGTTCTGAGAGGTGGTTCTTATTCCACAGGCCGTGGCTGACTGAACTGCAGAGCACTGAGTACATAAGCTACCTGCTCTTTAGTGCGGTGAATATTAATACAACTTTGTCACTTCACACGCGCCTAAAGGGACTCTGGGATGTTTACGGCCCAACTTCCTAACCTGATGAATACTGCTTGTTGTTATGCGGTGGTCGTTCGCGTCCCATTTCCTCTGGTGGCTGCAAAAACTCATTTGTGGCAGAGACAGTAAACACGACCCTGACCTGCTGTTTATTCTGAAAAGTTACGTAATTCTGTTGTCATGGGAATCCTAACTTTATACCTAGCTACACATCAATTGGGTTCATAACTCATAACTCAAGGTTTCAACTTCATTCAATTAAAGTGAGTTCCATTGCTCTTGATGCTAAACAGTACATTGTTTGATGTCCACATAGAACATAACAACTATCAAATAATTGTTACCCATTGTATACAAGGCAATTGGTCTTCGAAATATGCTTTTTTTTTTACATGATAAATGCGTGGTACAGCCAGCGCTGTTGCTATATCCATCACCATGGTGATGACCCTTGTCTGTGGAAAGTCAAACACCTACAGAATAAAAGAGACCGTCTTTATAACACCGGGGAAACCCCATCACACACATACATTGACATGTAATCCCCTCCACACAGGCACACATACACACCCATCCACATAAGCCAACACCTGCTTAGACACACATGCACAAACGCACACAGACACAATGAAAACAAAGGCGAAGAAAACATAGGCATGCAAACACACAAGGGCTGGCTGGGTGGAGATACAGCATGTCTTTGACTGATGCTAACCGCTAACCCGATATGTGCGTCACATGTTCACGTTAATGTGTCCTGCTGCCACACATGCATATGTACCATACACACAAACACACACGCACGCACACTTCCACGCCTTTCCTGCATTCCTCTCCCGTCTGACACACTTCCAGTAAAGCCAGCAGCACTTTGAAAACAACCCACCTCCACCAGTGCTGAACAACAGCGCAGGCCTGCTAAAAACATGCTCAACCACCAACACTGTCACCAACACTGAATAACATGTTGTTCCAATTGAAAAGCAGAGGGAACACAGCCCAACACAATATGGCTGTATAATGGCTTTCTATCGTGTGGGTACAGACCTCTACCCCAAGCAATCAACACACTGAGAACTTCATTTTGTATTACTTTAAAGTCGTTTTTTTTGGGATATATATGTTTTTCAGTGATTCTCATGGCTGTATATATATATTTACATACACTGTATGCTGGTAATTAATGTGCAATAATGTGTTACTTATTTTCGCGGTCATGTCTTCAAGTTTGAAAACCACGACTGTAGTGCGCCTGGCCGACAATGGGACAGGAATGCACTGTACTATCACTTAGATTTTAAATTATTTCCTGCTAAAACAGATCAAAAGTGCATGTGAACATTGGAGCCAGGCAGGGATCTATCTTTATTACAACCATACTTTAAGAAGATCAGTGATAATGTTCATTGGCAAATCATTCCAATGTTATTCATTATTTAATAGTCTGCACACAATTCTTATTGACCAAACATAGTTTTCAATAATGTGCCAGTAATGAAGGAGGTGAAAATTGTGTTTCAGGGTGCAATTGATATTTATAACCTTTATTATATTAAAAAATAATAATTGTGAACGTGAAAAATGTATAGTCATGTGACATAGTCCTACATATTTAATTCGATTTTTTTTTTACTTTCGCCAGGTGATTAAATAGGGGAAGATATGACTGGAACGTTCGAAAGCACCGTTTGCAAAGCTTACGGTGCTGTTTTTGGTGAATGTATTATTACTCCCTGATCATCCGCCTGGAATGCAAAGTAAACTACTTGCTGTTCTTCTTTTCGATGAGTGGAGGCGGAGGTGCGGCTACACTTGCATCCAGGTTGGATTTCCAGTACCTGTGGTACTGTACAAAAACGAGTACAGTCATGTTTTCAGAATTTTGGCATAGACTTGGTACCGAAGTATCGGTTCTCGTGACATCACCAATAGACAGTAGCGTTGCTCTGGATAGTAGGTGGATCCCAACCTCTGTGAAACTCCACAGAAGAAGACAGACATATTTCAGCAAGCTGAGAATATAGAACACGTGCAGGTTGGCAGCCGCCAGAAACCGGGATAAGGTGTGTACATGGAAAAGTATCCCGGTTTCTGAGTACTGCACCAAGCAAAATCAGGTTTCTCAAAAGGTTTCTGAAATCAGGATATGGTGTTCACATGTGCAAATAAAAATCGGGATAATTAAAAACCCAATCATAACCGTACATGTTCATGAACAGTAAACACACTGAATGTCTCTCCATCAAATCTGCTAACTTTAAAAGTATATTCGTTGGGAAAAGGATATTGTTAGGGGACATGCAGACAACATAGACAGCAGTTATCCTACCTAGACAGACTGTATCTAGCATACAGATGTTTCAATTTCATGAAGTCATGTGAAAAAACTAAATGGATGTGGATGCTCACGGGACAGCCAAATACATTTGTTATAAGGTAATATAAATACTATACTGTATACGTTTTACATGTGTAAGTGTTGTATTGTATCAGGAAGAATGTAGTAGCCTATCTACATCTACCTGTAGTTTCACTCCACCTTAATTCAGCGATAATTCTCAAAAGTTGAGAGTCAAACAATTAACATTAACGTGATGAAGATTGCCTTTATCTTTATCTAGGGTTAACCATAATCACTAATACCGTAAACCTATTTTTCCAGATAGGTGTTCGCCGTATGGTGATGTACCGGTATTAACTGTGCCTGCTTCAGTTTTCCCCAATCGCTTACTATCCTGTTAAATTAAGCAATGTAGGTCTACTGTACAGTTAAGTACCTACACTGTTTGTATGAATTTCAACTACATTCTCTAAAGCAGAAATGGGCCTACCAGTAGGCTATGTTAGCATGGCACACTTTCATTACTGACATTAATTGTAGTTAAACAAGGATGTTTTCAATATTGCTTCTATAAAAAATGGTTTATCCCTTTGATCCTACCTGTTTTCAACACAGGAGACTGTGTGAATATGTGACCTAGTTTCTGCTACCGCTGCAAAAGAGTTTGCTGTGTCCACTTCCACAGCTGTTTATCTCACTGCTTCAGTCTCAACTGCAAACTGCCTAGTGTTTTTTAAAGAACAGAGTTTTGACCATGGTTGTGTCCAGAGCTGGAAGCGGCACCAAATTTAACAGACTCCATGCAGGAAAACCCATTATAATCAGATGCGCAATGATGCCGTATTGTGCTAAAATAAAAGTCAATTTTTGTAAGACTAGACTACGACACAACAAACATTAAGCAATCTATAAATCGGCCTGTTACTT
This sequence comes from Forbesichthys agassizii, assembly GCA_026546735.1. Classification (NCBI taxonomy): domain Eukaryota; kingdom Metazoa; phylum Chordata; class Actinopteri; order Percopsiformes; family Amblyopsidae; genus Forbesichthys; species Forbesichthys agassizii. The sequence continues at coordinate 4,843 of JAODLL010001557.1, forward strand.
TTTGTATCGACACGCCTACAGCATGTTGAACCCTCCATGAACAACGAAACTGAGAGATTATTATTACGATACAGTAGCTCTATGGCTAAACCATTTAGTGTTATTGCAAGTCAGCGTGCCTCCATCAGGGTACGGTCACACATCATACGTGAATGAAAAACTGGACAGGCGATGGAACACCGTCTTCCTATGCGAAATTCAATAATCAAAGTTTTGTCCATTCCATCCTGCCTCGCTAAGAAAACTACAGCCAACTGCAGCAGTCAACCACACACACACACACACACACACACACACACACACACACACACGTATTTGCTGTTATGGTGAGGCTGAGTTAATAAATGTTGAACTCTAGATGAAATGAATAGGCAAAATTGCTTTGACATATGAAGCAAATGTTTTACGCCCCTTCACTCGTATAGAATGGAAATGAACAGCAGGCGAATATTGGCTGCTGTCAATTTGGCCTGTGACCATCATACATCATACTTGTGCTGCAAAATTGTGCATGCGTGGTATGTAAGCCTACATGTTTGCACACATTAAATGGGTCTATTGCACACTTTGCAAACCCTTAGTGCTATTGGCCTATGTTGGCTCTATAGAAGGTGGGCGGCTGAACTAGGCTTGCCTAGTTTTTACTTGTTAAGGTCTGCAATACGGATTAAACACTCAACTGCTTAAAAGTTCACTCCACCAGGTAAGCACTCCCACTTGATTTAAATAAGCCCTTAAAGCATTGTTTTGAACAGTGTAAATACGTATATATACATAATAGGTGAGGAGATGAAAGATGTGGAAATGCTAAAAGCCATGGAAGCAGCACAGGAATATTTGTGTAAAAAAAATGTTTTTTAAAAAACGTCCCAGTCCCAGCAGAGCTCTGGTCCTTGCAGCGCTCCACTCATCCGCCTCATCTATCTGTTTGTTTACTCATTCCCCGGTGCCTCCTTCGTCATCCCTCCTTCAGTTAATTCAAACAATTTCCCATCAGCCCCTCTGCCTGTCAATCCCACTCTTTTGGGACTCTCTTTATACCACATTGTCCAGCCTCATTCTTTCTCTCCTGACCATTTTTTCTCCCCAATAGACGAGAGAAGGAAGAAAGGGAGGTCGCTCCTTAAGAGCAGAGATGCATGTACAGCTCAATGAACCCTGAGAGGAGACTTGAGCGGAGAAGAGAGGCGTAGCTATTCTACAGGAACGCTTGGCTAATTTCGAGCTCAAATCAAACCCTCTCAGAAGCTCCGCCCCACACATTGAAAACCCATTGCGAAGCCAAGGGCATGGGTAAGGGCTGTTGTGTAAGTGTTCACCACTTTATGTTCCCATTTACAGTCAGGGCTGTGTAGATTACTGTCTCAGCACACACACACACAGACAAACAGTTAACAAGTGCAATGCGAGGAGATATTTTGTGAATTTGACAAAAAAGTAGAGTATCTTACAGTTAGCTTGCACTAGCTGACTACACCTTTATACATGCATGCAATACATGTAAACAAATGTTTTTGATTTAAATACAGAAAACAAACAAGCAAGCTGCAGGACCAGGATGTGCAGCATCTCTCCATCCTTCCTAGGGTTAGGATAGTACGGAGGGGGCCCTGCAGCAGCGTTTATTCTCCTGGGAGGCAGTCAGGCCTAAGAGGCCAGCAGGGCCTCCGCTATGACGACGTCATTAAAGCCAACCGCTTTACCGTGGCAACCGGGTTCAGAGAACCTGGAGAGCCAGAGAAAGTGACTGCCGCCACGCACACACACACACACACACACACACACACGACCAGAAGACAGAATCAATTCTCAAAACAGCAGAATGAGTCAGCGCCAGCGGTAAAAGCAGGAAAACAGAGACAAAAGAAGGTACAGTACAGGGAAAAAGAACAAACACATGCGCACGCACGCACACGCACACACACACACGCACACACACACGCTAGCACACACACACGCTAGCACGCACGCACGCACGCACGCACGCACGCACGCACGCACGCGTGCACACAGTCAAACGCAGGTTTGGTCCAGATGTTTCTGCCCACAGGACAGAAGGCACAGAGCTTTGATCTACCACACGTACACACACACACACCTGGGTGGAAGTAAGGATCTATAATGGGATTCAATGGATGATGGATGGAAAGAAGGATACTGTCAGATTTAAAATGGATGGAAGTGAGAGAGGCTGTTATGGGAGTCATTCAGCCTGTTGCTCCCATGTGCCACTGGCATTCAAGCTGTGTGTGTGTGTGTGTGTGTGTGTGTGTGTGTGTGTGTGCGCGCTGAAGAAAGGTTTAATTCAAAACACCCAGGAGATAAACACCATGCACGACAAAGTGCGCACGCACACACACACACACACAGACCGCAAGCACATGCAGATGCCTAGACACACACACACGCTCAATTTCCAGGTTTATTTACATGACACATTATATGCTTGTGGGGAGTAATCATGCCAACAAAGACACGTGCACACTAATGCACGCACGCATGCATGCAGACACACACACGCAACCAAATCAACCCCACTCCATGCCTGGGGATAGCCTCCGGTATACCATCAGTCACACACGCACCACACATGGCCGCTGTGGGGATCGGCTTTTACGCTCACACAAACACTTTACCTAAGCGTACACGCAAACGCACACAATGTGTACGACACCTACAGGAAGATGTTAGCAAAAAAAAAAAAAAAAAACATTGTAAAAAGAGCATCAGGTTTATTTGCACACCAAAATCATCTACTCTTGTGCTTTAGTGGTCAGACGGCAGCTGAAAGGTGTTTCAGTGTTACATTTCTTCAGAATCCTCACCATTAAACCCAATTCTATCTACATGCAAACAACCTCTACACTGGGACCATGTAGCAGCCACATGCTAATGGTTAAACTTTCTGTCTCAGTGTTCTGCCAATTAAAGCAAAAGCCTCAGCAGGTTTGGGGCGATTGTTCAGAGGGTAAATGGTGAATGTGACCAGGCTCTTGGCCCTCACCCACAGCATCTTCAGAGGTGAATGGGTTGAATCTGACTCAGCCCTGTGGCAGCACAACACTGGCTCTGTTTTCTGTGGTATGGTCACTGCGGTCAGCAAGCCAAGTAGCCAGCCAGCCAGGCAGAAATCAGAAATCATTCAATTCTCCACCAGGGGTTAGCAGGCCAGTCAGCAGGGCCATTGTGGACACCCGTTTAGACTGGTTGCCTTATATGGGATATAAAGAAATGACCCATTCGAAAAGTTGAGAAGTCTGACCCCCAATTTACAGTAGGGATTTGACAGCACCAGATGTGTTTGTGGGCAGAAACTCACTCAAGCCAGGCCAGCATATGCATATTGTATTGTATTGTATGTGTATTGTATGTGTATCTATCATTTATATACAACAGGATGAATACAAATAAGTCTCCCTCTTTCTGTTGTAAATAACCCCTAGTTATATTTAAGTTATAGTTAAGCTCTTTGGCTACATTCAGCCTGCAATCCCGTGCTGAATTACGATTTATTTTGCTGTTCACATTACCTGTTAAATATGGCCCATATCAGATTCTAGTGTGAACTGGTCACGTTTCTGAACTGACCCGGATGCGCAAACAAAACAAAACAAAGTATTTAAACTAAACATTGACTAAGAGCAACTTAGCTTTTACGGTCATTAAATAAATTGACGTGCGGTGGAAAACAGCGAATTTGTACAGAAGGCCCAATAGCCGACTGGTGTAGGCTACTAAAACCTGTTAAAAATAGTTTCTCTGCCAGGCATGATGCACATTGGCCTCAGACTGCCAGTGGATTACATCTGCCCGTACTCTGTGTTTATAGTTAGCATTAGGGCTGTGTATTGACAATCTGGGAGATGCCTGCTTTACATCATGATGTCTGTCAGCCATCAGCAATGGACGATGGCATCGTCTATCGGCCCAACCAAATCTGGTACTGTATTTTATTAAAACCAGTTCAAGAATCTAAAAATGACCACAGTTAGCCAATGATTGTGGTCATCCACCATGTCAAGAAAGCTAGCTTGAATTGTGGTCAAAATCGGACCTACTGTCCCAGTCAAATAGCTAAAGGATGAGGCAGCACAGTTTTGTGGCTGAATACTGGATGATAAACAATGTTATTAATGTCTCCGATACAAAGAGACGTTATTGTGTCTCATTAATTCATTTGTTTGGCGCACAGTCAGTCAACGAAACAAGCTGGTCATTTAGTCTCTGTTGTATGCCAGCAAGTCTGTCAGTTAGTAACAGTGACGGCTATTCAGCCAGTCAGTCACTCTGTCAGGGAGCCTGTCAGCGGCTCAATCAGGCAATCACTTTGGCCAGCCATCCAACTGGGAAGGCTGTCTTTATTAACTGTGGTGAAAGACGTACCCAGTGACCTGATTTCTGAACCAGTTTATGTTGGATTATTACTGTTCCCTTCCAGTGCCAATGGGAACTTACTCAGCCACTTTGCTACACTACAGATGAAGAACTATTCTTTACAACATATCATTACTATCATGTGGTGGCCTGCAGGCTTCAGCGCCAATAGTTTAAGAACTATAGAACTGATGTTCTCAAGGGAGGTGGGCCAGGGAGTGATCAAAACAGCCTGCATTTTAGCTGTGGTAAAATAATGCACCTAATGATTAAGTGCTATGGGATTAAGTAAGGTAATTATTCCAATCAAACAGTCCATCTAACAAGTCACCTATCCGTGTTGACTGATCTATTCATCCAGTTTGTTGGCCTGCCAAATCAACTTGAAAACCAGTTATCTCCTCTGTTATATCCTCCCTCTGGTGCTGTGCTATCTAATCAGTGAACCATTTAGAAACTAAAGACATTCGTCAGTTGGCAATCATGTCAGTCAAAAGACATACCACCTGACAGCTGGTAGGTTACAGTACATGTGAAAGCAGCCAGTTAGCCAACCACAGCAGCTTCTGTCATTAAGACAAATAAGTTCAATAAGTTAATAAGTTCATCATCGGCCAGCAAGTTCATCAGTCCGTTAGCCATCTAGCTGATCAGCTAGGAGAGGAGTGCAAAGATAGGCATCAAGAGCCATAGTTTAGCGGTCACTAACTGAGTGATAGCCTTTTAGTGTTTACGAATAAAGTGACCCTGTCCATGATGACAATGGTAAACCTTAGTAATTTTATTATCTGATTAAACAAACTGTTTCGCAGTTGTAGGGCATCTGGGGGATTTCCCAGAAGCTACTGCAGACTTCCAGACAAGGACAAACATTAACAAAAAACCCACATGCATACATTGCTCATAGATTTTTATTCATAGACTTTTATATGCGTACATAATGTTGTGCTAATAATGTGTTGTGTGTGAGGTAAAATAGAATGCTCCTAAATGCTTGTACCGAACTGTAAAGCTTCAGATAAAGGAAAAATATTTGAAAGTTTAAAACGAATTGAGCTCATTTGAAGCATTGTGTATGTGGCCACCACTTTTAATTATACTTTTTTCAAACAAGGAAACGTAATGATAATGGTCAATATTTAAACGAACAGGACAATCTGCAGCACAACATTTACATAAGCCCTTCTGTTGCCCTTATGTCTTGCTCAGAGATTTGCAGTGAATTACATTTTACTCCACTATCTATTTCACAAGCCATTTATCGTATTCTCCATCTCTCCATCCATCCTCTGTGCCCTAGGCTATCTTCAATTCATTTTCTCCACACCGTCTGAGTGTAAGAATGTGTCGGTGTGTTGCTTCCAGCAGATAGCGATCTAGCTTTGTAACCTACAACAACACAGCTTAACTGCACTGTAGGGAGCTATGGATTTAAGTAGATCTGCGTTTGAGAGATCAAAAGAGTGCTTTTTGGTGCATAGTGATAGTAGTGTAATACGATGTGTGTATGGAACCACCCTACGTCAATAATTATGCTGTCATAATTTTCCTGCAAGACAGAGCATGTGTATTACATGCTAACTGCAGACAACCAAAACACTTCTGTCTGGCTAATATAAGAAATTCATACATGTCAAAGGTTTTTGTTGGCAACACCATAAAGGACGAGCTACAGTGTGTGCAATATGCTGTTGCTCTTACGATGATCAGATATTGTACACTTCCACATTAACATCAATTTTTGGATTGAATGAGAAAATCTAAATTTGCCATCAAAACGATGAAACCACACAGGTCTAGACTAAGTTATGCAGACTATGTGACTATGGTAGACGGAACAGTTAACAGCATTGTTCTGTGTACTCAAAACACTTTTTGGGACGTCTAACTTATTGGCACAGCAGCCAAACGTAGATGAGTAGAGTATTCAAACAGTAGCAATGGAATGCTTTCCCCACCAACTATAGTTTGTCTATATGAAGACATCTAAATCCTTTCTGTGGAAGGTTACTTCCTTCCTATAACTAAATAAAGGGACATATTTCCTTTTCTCTCAAACGCCATCATTCTCTCACTTTAACACTGAAGACCTATCCGGGAGAGAACATAATTACCAGAGTGTAATCCCATTTTCACTTGCACAAAGTAGTGTGTGTCCCGCAGTAGAAAGTTTTTCCTTAAAGAGGAAACTCTACAGACAATTGTTTTTCATGCAAAACAACAATTATCTGCCTAGCAATTTAAAGAAAAACGCCATTGCTTACAAAACAAATATTACCTCCTATTTTAAACCCTCCCTTGTTATCTATTATTTTTGTTTAGACTTGTTGGAGGCAGAGGTGGTCAAATAAACCGTGGCGTTATGTGAAAACCCTGTTATACTTTCAAAACTACCTATGTTTAAGTGGTCTGTGAACCATGTCATTGACTTGCACTACACATAGCATATTGTGTCTCATTTTGAATATACCTAGTTAAAGTATTTAATTCCGCTATTAGTCCAGGGGCCAATGCTGATATTTTCACAAATTGGTACCACTCAACATTTTGTATATGTTTTACTTCCTATAGGTCTTCCTATAACCCTGCATATCTTTTAGTTTATTGATAGTTATCACTCTGTAAACAAACCCATCCCAAGTAATACAACCCTGATTTCTGTATTGTCCATGTGTGTCACATTTGTTCCCGTTTTTATAAAAGCATATAACTTTGTACACTTTTACAGTTTTGGGCCCTGAACATTTTCAGATATGGAGCCATGACTTTCCGTCATAACCAAATTATGCATTTTGCATATCCCCTGAACCAAAAATGATAATGCAGCATAGGTGATGTCTACTTCTATGTTTTGGTGGTCAAGGAATACACCATCGCCATATACAACATCATAAACTGTTCATGTCAATCGCTAATGGTAAATCCAGTGAAGGAAATCACAGTATCGAAGACCCTAGGCTAGGTGGGGGCGTTGTGCATCCGCCATAGGTGATACTATCTTGATAATGTGCCGCACTTTAGACCAGGATTTTGCTGGTCATTCACTTTCCGCCACTTTTAGCAGCCAACTCAACATCTCAAAAGTTCACAAAGCAAATCCCCCCACAACTAACACAACTAAGGATGCACTGGTGCAGCAAAAGAGCAGTGTTCCATGGAGGACACAGTTGGGGACAAGCACTTGAGGTGGCACCTAACATGCAATCTCCAACAAACTGGTGCTTCCACAGGCAAGTCAGTCCAACCTTGAACTGTTGTGGCTAAAATAATGGCTGGCATTGTAAATGCAAAAAAGCTCACTCAATGTGGAGGAGACCGAAGGCAAAGTTATTTTAAGAACAACCTTTCAAAGAAATAAGTTGTTATTATCATATTGAATATTCTTCTACTCTTTATAGTGACTGTATTGTCAGAATTTATGAACAGAATAATTATGACAACACTCATGCAACATCATCATTTAATTCACCGTATTATCACTGAATTAACCATTACAGATTTACCTGAACAATTTATGATATTGTATATGGCGTTTGTGTATTCCTTGACCATACAAACATAGGAGTAGACATCACCTATACTGCATTTGGTTCATGTTCATGTTGTTTGGTTCAGCAGAATGCATAATTTGGCTATAGCGGAGAAGAATATGGTTGCCATTAGTGCTGTACCAAACGATTATTTTATGGTCGATTAATCTATCGATTATTTTTTCGATTAATCGGATAACTACATTATTGATAATATAGAAATCCAGTCGATGTCATAGGGTGCTCCCTCAGAATCTGTGTCACCCACATTGGTAAAACATAGTGTTGTGCGGCCTGCACCACTTTGTGTT
>JAODLL010001558.1:0-13056 GCA_026546735.1 Forbesichthys agassizii
GATGTATACCTACAGACCCATGTTATACACCATCAAAGTAATAATGATGTATACCTACAGACCCATGTTACACACATCAACGTAATAATACGATGTATACCTACAGACCCATGTTATACACCATCAAAGTAATAATGATGTATACCTACAGACCCATGTTACACACATCAACGTAATAATACGATGTATACCTACAGACCCATGTTATACACCATCAAAGTAATAATGATGTATACCTACAGACCCATGTTACACACATCAACGTAATAATACGATGTATACCTACAGACCCATGTTACACACCATCAAAGTAATAATGATGTATACCTACAGACCCATGTTACACACCATCAAGGTAATAATACGATGTATACCTACAGACCCATGTTACACACCATCAAGGTAATAATACGATGTATACCTACAGACCCATGTTACACACCATCAACGTAATAATACGATGTATATCTACAGACCCATGTTACACACCATCAACGTAATAATACGATGTATACCTAAAGACCCATGTTACACGCCATCAACGTAATAATACGATGTATACCTACAGACCCATGTTACATGCCATCAATGTAATAATGATGTATACCTACAGACCCATGTTACATGCCATCAATGTAATAATGATGTATACCTACAGACCCATGTTATACACCATCAAAGTAATAATGATATATACCTACAGACCCATGTTACATGCCATCAAAGTAATAATGATGTATACCTACAGACCCATGTTATACACCATCAAAGTAATAATGATGTATACCTACAGACCCATGTTACATGCCATCAATGTAATAATGATGTATACCTACAGACCCAAGTTATACACCATCAAAGTAATAATGATGTATACCTACAGACCCATGTTATACACCATCAATGTAATAATGATGTATATCTACAGACCCATGTTACACACCATCAACGTAATAATACAATGTATACCTACAGACTAGGGTTGGGTACCGTTCACATTTGAATCGATACCGGTGCCGGTACCTAAACTATACTTTTTTCGGTACTTTACTCTTTAATAATTTTTATTCATTTAATTTAATGTTGCCTAGGGAAAAAAATTGCCTGACTGATTCTTTACAAACTTTTTTAGTTCTGCTTTAGCCTACAGCCTAATGTAAGCATTATTGAACTATGCCTCGCTCGGGTTTCTTTAACGCCCCCTACCCTGCTAGTGTCTATGCTGTGTATGAACTAAATTCTCCGAAGCAGAAATACGTTATCTTACGTTAGCGTGGCACACTTTCATAGTGACTTTAAATTTAGTTGTAGCCTACAGGGTTATATCCGAAATGAGGATGTTGTAAGTATTGCCGCTATAAACAATAGGCCTAGTTTGATCTGAAACCGGAGAGGTGACCCAATTCCTGCTCTATCATAGCTCTATCATCGCGAGACCACCATGATCTTGCGAGCTTCCTTTTAATTTCGCTGTTACTTGTGACAATTCCTCAGGCATGTCAAGATACAATTTTCTGTATTTCTTATTTTTATTTTATTAATTTAACCATTTTATACTAATTAATTCAGTTGTTTGCATGTTTTCTTCCCTCTGTAAGCACTTTCAGATGCAATTCTTGTATGAAAAGTGCTATACAAATAAAGTGTATTAATGTTGTTGTCGTAATCATCATCTTGGTTCATCAGTCCCGGACAGTTATTTCAGGCTAACAATACCAGGCCCGTATCTGAATGAATGGAAATAGGGACATAGAAACTGCATACAATCACAAGTCACATTTGATTTAAAAAAAAAAAAAGAAATACTACTATCGTAAGTAAATAATGTTAAAAAATAAAAATAAAATAAAAACATTTCACATAGGTTATACTACTGCGCATTGCACAACTGTGTGTTTGTACAAGTGCAATCACACGATTGGTTAAATTAAAAGGGTCCAGCCAATATAAAGCAAGGCTCTTTGAGGGAGGGGTGGGATCTTTTAAAATACAGAATTCTCCAATGAAAGTCCAGACACACTGGAAGAGACTAGAGATGTAGCCCTGAGAGACCAGACACACTGAAAGATACTAGCAGCGATGTAGCCGCGAAACATCAGTCAGTGATGTGGGCGGCTACCAAGATAAACCAATCTGAACTTGAGGCGCTAAGGATATCGTTGACTGACAGATTGACTGAGGCATTTCGGGTGGGAAATATACGAGAGGGATACCTAGGCAACCAAAGCCTGGAATGTAAACAAGCGACCAGTTTAAGCAACAAAGCGATGGGCATCAATTGAATGGCATTGTGTCTGGGGCTTTATAAAGGGGCCAGGGGTCCCCGCAACAGTGTGTGTGTGTGTGTGTGTGTGTGTGTGTGTGGAGAGGACCCTCTCGGTTGCCATGGTATGACTGCCAACCACAGTAGCCTGTGACACAGACAGATGGGGAGACAGAGAGAGCAGGAATAACTCTGGTGGGCTCCAGGTCTAAGGGGACTCCTACAGAGGGAGACCAGTCAAGACAGCACAGCCCCCCTAGAGGAGAACTAGCTGCCACCAATATGGCCGCAGCCCTGGAACACAGCACAGCCCCCCTAGAGGAGAACTAGCTGCCACCAATATAGCCGCAGCCCTGGAACACAGCACAGCCCCCCTAGAGGAGAACTAGCTGCCCCCAATATGGCCGCAGCCCTGGAACACAGCACAGCCCCCCTAGAGGAGAACTAGCTGCCACCAATATGGCCGCAGACCTGGAACACAACACAGCCCCCCTAGAGGAGAACTAGCTGCCACCAATATGGCCGCAGCCCTGGAACACAACACAGCCCCCCTAGAGGAGAACTAATAATAACCATTTCTGTTGTCGTGATTGTGCGTGTCCCACGCGAGAACGCTCTTTCAGCTACCTTCTGAGTCAAAAAACAACAAGGAAGTTGCGGGAATATTTCTGACAGCTAACAAAGAGCGAACCACAACACTGACTGAAAATATAGCAGCCTAGTGCTTGAGTTATCAAATGTAGGCCTTTATATGTCTTTTGTTAATTCAAAATTAAGAGAAGACGAAGGAGTCATAGGAAAAAAACAGGCGCATATCCATTTGCCTTTATTTGGAGGCATCATGTTGAAATGCAAACAGTAATTGTGCGTTTGTTGTTATTGGGTTTTTTATACTGATATTATTCTTCAAGAAAGCCTGAAAAATAATAGAATATATTCTGATTGGAGGAAACGATTTCCTTCACCTCTTGCTGCCGATTCAAAATTTGAGTCGCTAGAAAAAGTTGATACAGCGTCGGGTTTCGGTTGATAGGAGCAGTCGGTCCAGCTCCTACACCAAAGAGTCCACCAGCGACCTGGCAATTTCTGAAAATCGCCACGGTGTAGTTCTATCTTAAGAGATTGGCTGGAAATAAATATGCCTAGAACACTCATTTGCGAGCTTAGTAGGGCATCCACATCTGTCACACATGTGCAGTCAAAGAGCACATGTCCGTGAGGACAGAACATTTTGGAGGTGCGCGGACATGTGTGATGATATTTACGTCCACGGACGTGGAAAGTATGCCTGGCCCTTTACTGCTCCCGGTGGTAGGATGGTGGCCTTGCATGGCTGACATCACCGTGTGTGAATATGAGGCAACCGTTTATAGTGTTTTGAGTGGCTGGAAGGTAAATAAAAGCTGTAAATGCAGTGTGTTTACCAGGGGAATAAAACAATGAACGATAAATACATATATATAGATAGATAAACACATTTATTTCGCTGAGATTATAGTCAGGAAACCATGTTCTCCTTAGTGTTCGCACAGCCACCTTGCTTGGTGGATTCAAACAGGGTGGGTAAATTCGATGACGTTGAAGTCAAGCGTGTTTCGAAATGGTGGCCGATAAGGCGATCAAAGTAGTTGTAGCAACGCTGATTGGTTAAACGCCATCCTATAGTTTCAAAATTAACCAGGAGGTCTGCGTCTAGTAGGAGGCAACGATTCACAATGGAGTGTGGCCAGGCCAGACCATATTCACAAAGTGGATATGTATAGCCTGGTTCAATGTGCAAGGAACAAAATGGCTTTTCTGTGCAGGCTGTTAACACACCAGGGCTGCCAGGGCTAAGCAGAATAGATGACAAGGCAGAGCATTTAATTCGTAGGCGAGTGTACGACAAACCACACCAGCGTGTTTAAAGTCACACTGCAATGCAAGGAGTGTCCATCCTCTGTACAGCAGTGAGGCCGGGGGTGCGATATCCAGGCGTGGTCATTACAGACATCACGTCAGGTTCCAAAACAAAGATCAAATGTTATCTACATAGTCTACGTGGACGCACGAGTGTTGATTGTACTGAGAACGAGACGTCGTGGATTCAAGACCCAGACTTGGCCTCTCTAAAAGTATTTGAGCAGGCATAGCTACTATATCACTTTAGGTAAAAATCATCTGCTATAATACCAATTGTGATACTACAAGTGGAAGTTGGCGCTACAAGTGTCTCACTGTCATAGTATCCAAAGTATTCAGTTAGATATTGGCTCAACGGCAAAGTTATGATGCTCCATTGAAAAATAACTAAATTATATTCAGACATCTAAGATGTCTGGCATTAAAATGTGCTGTTCACATTTGTATTTGTAACGACTAGGCTATACACAGGTTTGTAATCGAGATGGTTCAAAAGGATGTCAATTACCAAGAAGCAACATTTTAATATAAAATAGTCCTGTTTCAGTCTAGTTAGTAATTCATCCAAAGCATAAAATGATTGATGTTGATGATTATAGTCAGTTATAATGGAGAAATACTTAATATTTTAACACAAAATCCACTGCCACAGGGTGCTGCCTCAGAAGCCCCACCCCACACATTGGACACACATTGCCAAGGCTAGAAAAGTGTTGTGTGGTGCGGTCTGCACCACTTTGTGTTTCCCATTTACAGAGCCAGGGCTGTGTTAGGAAGACCGGATAATTATTTCAACGTGCACACAGAACGGGTAAGACTGTTAGGAGATATCTGCAGAATTTGACAGGAAGTGTATCCATCTTACAATTGCTGACCCCACCTTTAAAAAGGAGCAGGCATCTAGCTCAGCAGGCCAGACACACAGGGGATGGAACCACCAACCTTTCAGGTGGGAGGCCATCCCAGTATACCACTACCACTCCCCTTGCTGATCTACGGGAAACCAGTTGGGACAAACTAGAGGCTGACACAGCGGAGAAAAACATGACCGGCTTTCCCTGTGAGCGACGCGGTAGTGCAAACAATAGGTTGGGAACATGGTGAGGGTGGGATTGTGGGGGAACAAATGGACGAACCAACCTGAAACTGTTGGCACATAAACGTGAAGGGCAGGACGTTCCTGTTTGGCGACAGACAGACGCTGAGGTGCTCTATAGGTGGACTGTGTTGGCGGAATAAGGGGTATCATGGAAGGAGGGGGTATAAGTGGTTGCGGTGCGGGCGCCCTGGGTAACCTTGCATCAGTTGTATTAATTATTGATCGTCTGGCCGTCAGGGTTTCTCGCAGGGATTGCGGACATGCGCACTGGGGGACACCGATGAACAGAAGAATAGCCGTGGTCTGTTTTAAAGACAGCTGATTAGCAGTGTGATTTGAGCATCGGCAATACAACACACACACACACACAACCCGCCCCGCCCAATCCTTCCCACGGCCACAGTAGCCGTGTCCCGGGTGAATTTGGGACAGATTAACAGACCTGCATGTCGGGTGCTTTTACAGTTGCTTGCGCTGTCTGTAGCCTACATCATGGCCTAACACGGGTTTAAAAGTAGGCTACAATAATGGTTAGCCTACTGGATATCTGGTACTTACATGGTCCGAATTCCGATCGTTCCCGGGCAGTGCTGTGCGTGAAGACATGTTGTCCCTGAGTGAGCCTCGTCGTCCAGCTATAGCAGCCTAGGGCAGGATTTGGGTTACCTCCTATTCACGGGATCAACTTGCACCCCGGACAAGGGTCCGATCCGTCCGCAAAGCAGCTGCAGTCTTCCAAGTCAGGGCTCCCGGACAATCGATGCTTTTGTTAGCCGGTAAAACCGGGGTTGAAGTGCGGCTATATCGTGCCTTCTCTCTCATACAATCCTCATTGTCGCCGTTTGGGTATGCAGCACCGATTGCCGCAAAGGTGATACAGCAAAACGGATGCGTGAAAGTGGCTTCTTAGGCAAGCCGGCTGTTGTTGCCTCCATCTCGTGTCTGTGGGCGATAAAGACGCTTCCGACAACAGCGCAGATTCATCCTGCAAATTAATTAAATAATCCGCCAGAACACACAACCCGGCTTCCGTCCCCCGGACGTTATCGTACCATTTCGGTTGATAGCCTCTAGGCTAGGCTAGGCTAGCCTACTTGGGAACTTAATCCTCCTCTACTGGTGTGTGATGGTCATGTGTCTGGCTCCGAGGACAGAAAAAGGGGAAGACCCATTGTCATTTCGTAAAAAAAATAAAAGATAAAGACAAAGAGATGAAAACAAAAAGCGCCGCGACCCGTAGACGTCGGGGCGGTGAACTCCGTTAAAAAGACCCAGACGCGTCCAAACGCGGCCGCTCCCACAGACACTGACAGATTGTCTGCGATAGGAGGCCAGCAGTGGACATCTCCCGACAGTGACAAACGTAGGCCTTGAGGAAAATCAATGGCCGAGCGGGGCGGATGTAAAAGTGACCCTCTCTTTCTACTTCTCTCTCAGTTCACGCCCTGTAAAATACCGTCGGACAAACAGCGAGAAGAAGGACACCGCGTCCCGTCTCTCTCGTAAAACGTGGGATTACTTTGACAATGAAAGACGGCGCTCGCCCCCCCACCTCTTGAAAAGCTGTCTGCTATGACAAGAGAGAGCTGATGGAAGTCAGGAGGAATAGGAAGGGCTGCGTTGTTCGTAGATCGCTGTTACATGCACGCACACACGCACACTCTCACAAACCCTTCCCCCATGTTCTTAAAGAGACAATCACCCCATTGATTCATTACAGCAGTGCAGTATTTGTATGCGTGCGTGCGTGCGAGTGTGTGTGTGTGTGTGTGTGTGTGTGTGTTACATACGTGCGCATATGTAATTAATATCTCTAGAAGCCTGTGAAAGAAACGAGGCGAAAGACACCCCCACGCATGTGCACACACGCACACATACATACATGATACGTGAGCCTGTTTGTGCCTACTGACAATTCCAAGAGTCACATTTTAGAGAAAGGTAAAACATATTGCTATTTCCATCATTGTGGACATTTTGAACATTTGATTTTGGGTCTCTATGAATATTTATAAGTTGCCACTTCTAGTAGACTGGTGGCAAGTTTTCTTTCTAAATACAGTAAAATGTTAAAGGAGGTGTGTTATTATCAATTAGCTACACTGTTGGTAGACTGTGTGCTTGTGTATCTTAGAACTAGAAGTTTTGCCAGCCTGTTATGTTTTTAAATATCTGTCATGGCCCTGTATTTGGTAGCAAATGGGTTTGCTAGTCATTTGCATTTGACCTGCTGTTTAATAATATTACACTGCTCTAATATGTTGTATGATAATATTATACTGCTCTAATATGTTGTATGATAATATACTGTTCTAATGTGTTGTTTGATAATATTAAACTGCTCTAATATGCTGTATGATAATATTATACTGCTCTAATATGTTGTATGATAATATACTGTTCTAATGTGTTGTTTGATAATATTATACTGCTCTAATGTGTTGTATGATAATATTATACTGCTCTAATGTGTGGTGCTGTATCATGGGTAAGAATTGCTTGATTCACGGATTGTTTTAATAGCAACATGCAAGTCTACACTACGGCAACACACACGTGCGGAGTCAGCTTAAGTGGTTCTCAAACTGAGGGTCGGGAGCTTCAATGCATTTCCATAATTGTTCCATTATTCCAGTTGGAGGGGTTTGGTTATTGCACATTATTTAGTAGTGGCATGTATAACCTAGTTGAATGCTTAATTATACAGTAATTCTATATTGTAGCCCACATTCTAATAATAATACCTTATTTTATTTTGCATTACTTCTGCTGACAAATAGCTGCATGCTATAACTATATGCTATAAGAGAAAGCCCAAATTACAGTTTTTCTTGATTGCTTTGATGCAGCAGTCAACTCAAACTCCACATTCTCAAAACAGTTAACAAACAGGCGGAAACAGTGGCACTCATGGTCAAAATTACACATTTTGTGTGCAAAAGGCTTTAACCTGCCAAAACATTTAAAATATGCAACAAAAACGAATTTTGCCTTCAAACAACACAACTTGCAAACAAGTGTTTGAGCTCCTCCAGTCAACCATTACACAGTGGACAACTAAGTACTAAATACAACACTGAGTGCAAATCAATGCATTATTGCTGGTCATTGTAGCCTATTACTCTTTCATGCCAGTGCCATTTGATGTCAAATTTGCCTTCTTGCAAAGAATTGGATCCAGAATCAGAAATGCTTTGATGCAAATGTTATTGATTCCATTTATTATTTTTTTCAAACTGTGGCTGAAAACTGAAATACTGTTAATATACACATAACATCTATTAGAGTATAAGACATTAAGAAAATAAAACCAAAATATATTACAGTAAAGTATAAAAATCTGTTACTGTAGAGTTTAAGAAATAGACACTATTGAAACTCAGTCTCTTATGATTGCTAATTGAAGATTTGTGTGAAGGATTGTCAAACAGGTGCTTCAGTGATTTCATACTGATGTAGGTAGTTTCTCATAGCTAGGAACAGATGGTTTCTGTTTGGCTACCATAGCGAATACAATGGAGTTTGGACTGCTTGAATGACATCCGTGTTAACTGTTCTGCAAAAGGGCGGGTAAACATGACAATCCAATGAGAATGGGTTAACACATTTGCAAGAGGTGTCTTGTGCTCTGCTGAGACAGTGATGGTGAAAACCGAGTGGAGCCCAGTTTCTTTAAGCAGGTCAAAGCAAGCAAGAAAAACTGTAATAATAATAATAATAATAATAATAATAATAATAATAATAATAATAGTAGGATAATAACTAATTGAAATTAAGAAAAATCAACAGAAACCACACACACACTATATATACAGTATATACTGTATAATAATAATAATAATAATAATAATAATATAATAACTAATTGAAAATAAGAAAAATCCACAGAAACCACACACACACATATATACATATATACTGTATAATAATAATAATAATAATAATAATAATAATAATAATAATAATATTATATATAATACACACTGGTAGGATATATATCATGTTATCAGGTGTGTGATATAGCAGAGCTAATCATAACCCACCATATTTTTCTCACAAACAACCCACTTCTGCTTAGCTGAAGCTGTTGTTAATGTTAACCCTTCACAACCCCTTTAGACGCTGGCAATGTTACTATATTCAACCATAGCGGTAGGCCTATACAGTATACAGGAGGCTAGCGTGTTTAAAAGCCTATAGCCAACTGTAGTATTGTGTATTACAGGAGTGGCCAACCCTGGTCCTGGAGAGGCTCAGCCCTACATGTTTTAGATGTCTCCCTGCTCCAACACACCTGATTCAACTGAATGGGTTGTTAGAAGCCTGATAACGACCCATTCATTAGAATCAGGGCTGAGGCTCTCCAGGACCAGGGTTGGCCACCCCTGGTATTATATACTTCAACGGGGCTAGTGCGAGGCGGTATATAAGCTCACCTGAACGAACCTGTACCTCGCAGACCTGATCCACGGCCTCATCCTCCCATCCGTATATGTTACCTTGCCGCCCCCTGGTGGTGTACCCGGTCTATAACTCCGGTGTCCGTCCTCAGGAACATAAAACCAAGAAGACGAGGAGGCTCTCTGGAAGAAGTCGGCGAGTGTTCCCTACCGGGTGTTCGTAACGGTCGTGTTAACAGTTGCCACGGTGACCGAGAGGGCATTTTGTCTGAACACAGACCCCTGTCTCCCCCCCCCCCCCCCCACACACACACACAGAGAAGGGGGGTCGATACAGTCTGGCACAGCCGCGCACGCAACACCAGTGTCGGGTCAGCCGTGCCGTGCGTAAAAGTAGTTTGAGTGACGCACGCTGGATATGGTGGAATCGTCGATATTAGCTGACGAGGTAAAGGCTATGGGAGAGCGGGAGCATGCCGCTCTCTTTTCCACATTTGTGGTTATAGACCATGAGTGTGTGCGTGCGTGTGCAGACTTTAATGATTAGTGATTTTGTGTCCCTGGCCTTCGATGGATTGTTTCAGGCGCATGCTGTTCCAAATATAACGACCCTCTCGCCTTCACAAGTGTGATCGGACAGATTGTCTGCGATACGAGGTCAGACACGAGCAACCCTCTCTTTCTATTTCTCCCTCAATTCACCCCCCCCCCCCTCCTCCCCTTCACCGGCTGGTAAAAACATCTAAGGGACCACAGATGGAGGAATGCCGCCCCTTCTGGACGATTCAGTGGGGCAACAACTTTGAACAATTAGCGTACGAGCATTGAACGATATGCATCACAATTGTGTAGTAAACAACAACAACAAAATAAACGAATACCTTTACATTATAGTTGTGTAATGGTCCGTATAGACAATGTAATATTTAAAGATGTGTCCTGGTCACAGATAGGGCCATGTCTGTTGAGGTCTGAGGATGTGTCATGGTCGTAGAGCTACAGGCAGGCTATGGCGCAAGGATGCTTATATCAGGACATCTTACTATATCGAACCCACAACTAACGGGATGATGATCACGTTACAGTTTGTGTGAAAGCAAAGCGCCATCTATAGCTCGACATAGTTATCATGAGACAAGGGACCTTTTACTCAAGCTGAATACAACAACCTAAATCCACACAATTAAAAAAAAATTTAAAAAATCCCTTAGCATATAAAACCACATTGGTTCTGGTTCAACACCATTAAACAGAAATGCCTTTTGCCTAATAAAATGCCCAAAGAAAATGTAAGATATATATTTACTGAAGGAATCACTTTATTTCATTATAAGGAGTGAACAAACTACGATTGGCGCGTGTATGGATATTGTCACATTCAACTTTCTCAGAGTTTCAGCAAGTTCAAAGAGCTGCAGGTTGCTGATGTCGGCAAATTTCGCGAAGCGGTTTATGTGCTGGTGGTTTATGTGTACGCGGCTGGTGCATGCAGACACTGCTGAAATGTACAGTCACATAACCGCACGAAGAGGCTGACTTAGAGCCACAGCCCATCTCCTTTTGTCGCCGTGGTTCTCAGAAAAAGGCTCTCGTTTTGCTTTGACCACATCAGGTGAAAGATGTTAATGCCAACATGCTCACTGCCAAGTGTAGCCTCCAGATGACAAACGGGGTGCTGTGCTAATGAACTACAAGCGAAACAACTTGTGAACTTCGTGAAGCAGTCTTGAGAAATATATTTTGCTCAGCAATGGTAAGGTTTCGCTTACAATTTAAATTATGTTTAGGCATATACATTAAACTAAGTATGGTAATTAGGTGAAAAAGAAATGTACAAGTGCAGCCTAGTCAAATTGTAGTTGGAAAGAAGAGTACGTAGCTTAGCCTATGCATGTGTTTCTGAATGTTATGCGCTCTCATATCGGCGTTGTGTTACATGACCTCCATTGATGCGCACCCAGCGGTGGATCATGCTGGTGGTTCTCGTCGAGGCCTCAAATAACGGGCTGTCATTACCGCCCTGCCCCGCGGAACACTGCTGTCAAGACGACCTGCACGTCGTCCACTGCAGGAATAAAGGACTGAACATAATGCCAAACCTGACCGGCATCACACCGACGAGAGTTTACGTGCCCCACAACAATATACAGGACATATGTCTTCCCAGGACCGGGCTGGAAGACCTTGAGGTAGACTATATTGGATCTTTATTTTGTTATTTTATTTTTTGAATTAACAAAAATAGCAAACAATATTTAAGTGTAGCGAAGATAGTCTCTTCAATGAGGTTATGTCATTTCAATTAGATAATCTTATTTCAAGATAATACCCAAATGATATAAACCAAGTAAATTGTAGACATACAAACCTATATTCCGATCTAATATCTGTGATAATTTAATTTTTTTATAAGATTGAAATAAGTTTTCACTACAGATCTTAACTGAAGGAAAGGGAGGCAAATCCTACCCTCATATGGTCGGGTGGGTCATGACCGAAAGAACAAGATCACGGGTACAAGCGGCCAAAATGGGTTTCCTCAGGAGGGTGGCTGGCGTCTCCCTTAGAGATAGGGTGAGAAGCTCAGCTATCCGTGAGGAACTCGGAGTAGAGCCGCTGCTCTTTTGCGTCAAAAGGAGCCAGTTGAGGTGGTATGGGCATCTGGTAAGGATGCCTCCTGCGCCTCCCTTGGGAGGTGTTCCAGGCACCTCCAGCTGGGACAAGGCCTCGGGGAAGACCCAGGCCGCCTCGGGATCCCCCAGTCAGAGCTTTATAATGTGGCTTGGGAAAGGGATGTTTGGGGTCCCCTGCTGGAGCTGCTGCCCCTGCGACCCGACTCTGGATAAGCGGGAGAATATGGATGGATGGATGATGAATGGACACTTACACAAAAACAGAATTACAGACTCAAACAGTTTACTCCACTTGAACCTGTACTGTGAATACATGTGTGGGGCGGAGCATCTGAGGGAACACATGGCATTGAAGGGGGAGGTGTTGCTGAATTCTACTGCCTTACATTCGTTAGGTTTGGTGGGGGTACATTTAGAGCATCACATTTGTTTGATCTCTAATATTCGAGGGGAATAAACATATTGACTCACGTTTGTAATTGTTCAATGCCAGTAAGAGATCCACCTCCAGGGAATAGTATTATTCTGTATCTCGTCTGTAATATCTGCCTTCTTATTATTTTATTTTATTGTTTTATGTTGATTTTACTATTTTTAATATCTTTTTTTTATATATTATTTTACATTTCTTATATTTTAAATCACTTTGAGCTGCAACATTTGTATGAAAAGTGCTATACAGTATTTGATATATATATATATATATATATATATATATATATATACATAAAGTATATTTGTTTTGATTTGAGTTTGAAT
>JAODLL010001559.1:0-13055 GCA_026546735.1 Forbesichthys agassizii
TCTCTCTCTCTCTCTCTCTCTCTCTCTCTCTCTCTCTCTCTCTCTCTCTCTCTCTCTCTCTCTCTCTCTCTCCTGGCTGGGCCCACACAAGTTCCCATTGAAAGGCTCCTCCACTCCTTCTCCGAGGCTCCGAGGCTCTCAGCTCTCCCCCTCCATATCCCCCCTGTGGTCTTTCCTTACAGCTCCCCCTCCCACGGCCTCCTCCGGCCCCTTGACCCCCGCGTGGCTGAATGGATACCTTCCTGCCTCTATGGCGTTCGGAGGAAAGGACCTTTTCTCCCACAGCCGGGGGAGAGAAGCACCTGTTAGCCCCCGTGCCCCCCCCGTTCCCCCCTGACTCCCTCTCTGACTTCGTATTACCGCCTGCTTACACTGTAGCATCAACACGCACACACACACGCGCGCGTGTATGCACACACACAAGCACGCAAGCACACGCGCGCACATACACAGGCAAACACGCATTCGCACATACACACACGCACGCAATCACGCACGTGCAAACACACAAACATGCATCCACGCGATCACATGTACACACATACGTACGCACACACATACATGCAAGTACGCGGTCACATGCACACACGCACTCAGGGTACGGTTTAAATGTGTGCACCTGTTAATCTATCATCATTTCTTTCTGGTATGAACTCAGGCTAAATGGGAGAGATGGTAATAATATTTATTTAGTGTGTTTATCTTGAGTTCTGTTGGAACTAACTTCACGCACTATTAGCTGGGCACAATCTAGTGCTGTATTATGTTCCTTTGTGTTATTTAAAAATACACAAATTTGATCATATACAGCTCAAGAAGGCTCACTTTTAGAACATCTTTTAATAAAAAAGAAAACAGATTATTCTGCTTCCCCTCTGTTGCCTCCAGATTGCTTTTGATTAGGTCTGTGCTTTTATCGGTGGTCCCTCATTAATAAAGGAAAATGTGTGTATTCATTAACTACCGCCATTGGGATGGTACATGGCTGCAATGTTGTTAGTGCTTCTCTATTGGTTAATAAGACAGAAATGACCCATCAATTCAACAGGTAGAGCTCTGCCCAAGCATTGCTGATGGCCACTTGTGCACGCTGCTACTTCGTTAAGAAGCACTTCATTGGGTCTGAGTGCTGCTAACGGGATGCGTCGCAAATGTAAGTTGGTAACAAATTTTCAAAATAGGAGTCATTCGTCGAACGTGAACAGCGCTTTTACACCTTAACTACAAGCTAAGATATTAGGATTCTAACCTAATACTTAATAATCGAATGCACCGTGAATATGAGTTAACAGCTTTGCAATGGAGTTGAACTTTCCTCCGCTGGGATATCTCCGCCAGTCTATCACAGTTTACTTGCCGATACATCCTTGGTACTCTGAAGATTCAGTACACATCTGGGCATTACATTGTTCTCATTGTATTTAATTTGGTACAAAACACAAAAGAAAACCACCCTTTGCAGACTTTCCTACCCATAATCCCCTCATCAGCTCACCATTGATGTGTAGATCATCATTGCTCTATGCGTACATGCATGCGTATCTCGTGCGTGCAGGTGTAGAGTGTGTGTGTGTGTGTCCGCTGTATGTGAGACTGTGCATATGTGAGAGCGTGTGTGAGTGGTCAGCTGTTCTCAGCGCTGTACAGCTGATGTCAGAGCGGAGGGTCTCAGAGCAATAAGGCCGTAATGTCTTAAAGGCCCGTAGGTCTCCACAGCCCACCTTCCTCCCCGCGTCTCCACTGCTGGAAGCAGCAGCCATATTACTTCTAAATGGATCGTTTGGTGCGGCTATACCCTCACAGCTCACATATACCCTGACGCATGCATGCATACGCACCGGAATGCATACGCACTCATATAGACACGCTGGCACACGCACACGCACACACGCGCTGATCTGGACATTTCTCCTGCCCCTCTATGTTCATGTCTTTATGAAGCTGAGAATTATACCACCACAGGTAATCATATCCCGCCATGCCTGGGACTCATACAAAATACACCATGGCCCCTTTCTTACTTATAATTTGTTTACAACAGTCTAATATAGCGGCTACAGGGCAAGTTTTGATATACTTCTAGTCCAATGGGAGTATTCAGTGACCCATGCCCTGTTCAATCTGCTGAATAACTATATAACTGTGTGGACAGCTTATGCTCAGTATGCATATTCTAAGTGATATCACTAAAGAGTACTTGATAAATACAAGAGCTCATGTTTGCTGTACAGTGTGTTTGTGTGTGTGTGTGTGTGTGTATCACTGCATATATCCCACAACATAAAGGTTTAGAAGAAGGTTACATTTGGCTGTAGAAGCGCCAGGATTCCTGGCCAGCACTATATGCCAGTTCAGAGGCGTCACCTTTGTGCACAAATTGTGCACGCTCCAAGACTTGCTTTGGTTCGTGAGCTGTCTCTATAGCAACCGCTGTAGATACACGCTGCGCTAATCGCTGGCTAGTTCCTAGCTTCGGCATTTGACGATGTTGTCCCGCAGGGCGCTCTCCTGAAAGGGTTAACACCACGACCCTCCCCCCCCCCGCTGGGCAGTGTTAGCCGGCGCGCTTGTTTGTCTTCCTGATGATAGGGGGGGGGAGGGTTAACTGGCAGCAGGGTTTATCTGGAGGTTCTTGGTGTGAACAAAACGGCCGCGCCGGGCCCTGACGTTGACGCTAAAGCCAATGGAATAGGTCAATGTGTCTGCTGGTTTGGAGTGGTACCACACAGGCAAGATGCCCACAACTCTGGGCTGGGGAGGGGAAGAGATGAAGCGCGTCACAAACAGTTAGCTGGGGAGAAGAAACGGGCACGACACCGGTCAGAATGGCAGATGTCCACACTACTAGGCAGGGCGGCACTCGAGGACACAGGACTGGGCTGGACATAGCTGATAAAATATATATAGATTTCTAATGCCTAGTCCACACGCACACTGCTCTTTCTAAGTACGCAGCTTTTTCTACGCGGTTTGGCCTTTCATGCACACGTAAAGAGTGCATACGGTCACGAAAGACGGAGTTTTAGAGTAACTCACATCAGCTTGTCCGCCGGTATCTCTTTTGTTTGACGAGTGTACGCCATTATATCCATTGTTTACATACAGCGTTTTTCTTCACAGGCTTGAAAGCATGCAATGTGGATGGAGATTTTTTTGAAACTCTCTCTATTCAGTATCTTTTTGTTTATAAATATATCCGTGTACATGTGGACTAGACGTTGGTACAGTATGACTGAGTACCACAAAAGAGATTACAATTGATGCCAACAATAATGTCTGTGATGCAATGTGTCTAATTGAGAAGACATGTATTCTGAATGAGACATTTAATAAATACTGTGTTGTAATGCGTAACATGTTAATACAACATTTGATATCCCATACTGTATCGCAAGGTGTTGACAACTTCTCTGACCCTTTCATTAGGCCAGGGCATTTGGGACTTCCATCAATCTGGGACCAATTCATCTGCCTCCAGAAAAAAGGGGATATCTCTTTTCGCTTCTCTCTCCCTGCTTTGGAATGGAAAGGAAATTAGGTGTTTGTGGGGCTGTAAGTGGTGTGGAAAAGTGAAAGAAATAGATTAGAAGGTAAGGCTAGCCACAGTGTATCTGGGGAGTGTTACATCCATAGACGAAGCGTGTGCATCCGGCACAGACGTTTAGGTTTTTCCACGGGAGAAGCTCCATATTTATACTGTAGGCTATAAGAGATGTGTGGAGCGCTTGCATAAGCCCAGACATGCAACGTGTTGGCAAACCCAGAACGTCCTCCTGTTCCACAATTTGCTACAGCCGTCATTCCTTTTCCTCCCACCTCTTCTGTTCCTCTCTTAGCCTTTCCATAGATTAGCACGATTACTCTGGCAAGGCATCAGAGAAACCAAGAACACAAATGTGTGGAAGGGAAGGCGCTAGATGGCTCTATAGTTAGCGGGCGGCTGCTAGCGTAACGTGCGTGCAAGAAACAGGTGACGCTTGAGTCACATTTGACATGTTGTTGTAGAAGATGGGTACAGAATATGATGCTGATGGTGACAGCTGTCATTGTGTGTGGCACAGTTTAGTCTTCAGGGACATTAATAAAGTATCTGTTTGAGATCAAACATAGAGTGAACATGAATGCTTCAAAAGGTCTCCTAAAGGATTCAGCTGAAATAAACGGATCAGAAACCGCAACTCACAGCATCCGCCATTGTTTTCTGTGGTGAATTATGAATCTATAAACTGAACCGAAACCCCTTCTTCACCCCGCTGTTTTCACGCCGCCATATCATCCTGAATGATAGGCTCATAAAACATGGCTAATCTGCTAATGCTGAATGAAGAAAGCCCCCCATCCAGCCAGAAACTTATAGGACAAGCTGATGGAAATAGCAAGGCATTGGTCACTGTGTTTGTGCCTTTAAGACGGCGCTTGGCTAATCCTGCGTGAGGCTGGAGGAATCTCTTCGGCTCTCCTTGTCAACGTTGATTTGTCAACAACCGTCTATTCATTTCCTCTGTAGGCTGACACGTCTGTGCGATAACATGATAGGGGCATGGCTGAATTGAATAGCGGGCGACTGAGCTTGTCTTCAACAGCCGAAGGTCAAAATGGGCCATAATAGCGGCCAAGCAATGGGACCAACAATGTATTTAAAAACGCGAACTTAACAGGGTTGTTTATAAAAACTACATTTAAAAAAATGAAGACACAGCTCTGAGCTTTAGTAGGAAAAGCACATATGCACATTCAATCATGAAACTGTTTGAAATACGGTGGCCAGCACGGTACTGAAGGTAATTAAAGATTCCAACCATAGCAGCCTGGTTGTCGTACGTGAAGCTACAAGCAAGAAACGCCAAACAACAATTAAAAAATGCTCAATAGGAACATCCGGCTCAAAGCAAGCAATCATGTCCCAAGATGTTGGGCCTAAATGAGGATGTTGTTTTTCCTTTTCTGTTCTGTCAATCTCTGGCAAAAAGCGATTTTCTCCTTAAGACGTGCGGCCAGGGTTAAAAGCTTGTTTTAATAAGCACACTGACACGTCCATCTTTGTTTTTTAGAGATAAGTCGCAACCAGCGCAGCTAGCAAAGCAGTCATGGCTACCTGGAAGCATGCCCACTGCCTCGTATCGCTCGAGCGTGCACATAAACACACATACAGAGGAGCTGTCACCCTAACTTAAATCCTATTTATTGCCACACCAATGGGATTTTTCTCTTGGAGCCGAAGGTGGTTGGCATGTTCACTTTATGCCTCCTCAGAGATTAGTGAATTCAGCCCCGGCCTGTTCACTCCATGTCTTCTTTTAAGTCTTCCCTCTATACTCCCTATATGTCGCCCCTCCGCCCCATCGCACGGAATTAAATGTGCTTTTATTTGCTTACCTATTTATTTATTTATTTGTTGTTCTTCAGCCGTGGGAGAGAGATGTGGAGCCTCACATACCTGGGACATTTTAGGAGGGCTGGCAAGCTGTGTGTGTGTGTGTGTGTGTGTGTGTGTGTGTGTGTGATTGAGGTGCGTGACAGAAATGTCCTCATTAGGTCGCTATAATGCTCTGAAGAGAGGCACGCTGCACCGGGAGAGGAGAGGGAAAAGTTGGCAAGCTTTTGACACTCGGCGCCTTTTATCTGCACCGCGTCGCAAGGTTTGGTTTAAAGTTGCGTGTGCGTGTGTGAGTGTGTGTCTGTGTGTGTGTGTGTGTGCGTGCGTGCGTGTGTGTGTGCCTGTGTGTGCGCGCACATGAAAATACATTCATGCATAGGCACGCATGGCCATGCAGAAGCAGTACTTAAATCTGCTTCAGCGTGTGGGGCGCGTGCACACACACACACACACACACACACACACACGCGTGCACACACGCTAACACACGCGCACAAGTTGACACATGCACGTGCACATACACACCCAGAAAGAGACAGTGCACTAAACCTGTTATACACTATTAATTAAAGAGGAATATAATAGAAGCCAGATGAAATTGTGTTCAGCCTAATTATCATGTCTTTGATACCAACATTTGAAAGAGAGAGAGAGAGAGAGAGAGAGAGAGAGAGAGAGAGAGAGTATCTATTGGGAGGGTTAGGTTGGGACTTATGGAGCGGAGCTCTGCTGCATCCCAATATGAGACTCAAACCTTCTCCCTGGAATCAAAGCTTTATTCCTTAATTACAGAACCAAACCAAATGGTGTGTTTGTGTGCGTGCATGTGTGTGTGTGTGTGTGTGTGTGGGGGGTGGGGGGTGGGGAGGGGGCAGCATAGAAATGAAGGCTGGGGTGTGTGTGTGTGTGGAGGGGGGAGGAGGGGCGTAGAAAGGCTGTTGATTAATTGGGAGAAAAGAGAGTTAACAACAAGCCACGCTGCGACTGACTTACCCCTTCTCTTCCTCCCCGTCACATCTAGACCCCCGCGCGATTCCACGGCAACTCCCCTGTCGCCTTGTTTACACGCCAGCGCCGCTGCTCCCATTGCGCTGATCATTAACGTCATTATTTGTCTATGATACCCAAGTCGTCGGGGCACGGGGATCGGCGCCGCTCCCGTTGCGCTGCCGCGCGCTTCTAATTAGCTCACCTTTGCAGTCGCTTCATCTGGCGAATTGTCTCCTTTTTATCACGCGCGCGCCTCATGTTAAAATGTTCGCAGGTGCCCTACGTTGACTTGCAGCGAACAGGAAAACAAACGCACCCAGACACACACTCGCATATGTAACTTGTGTGTTACACAACAATGTGCCGCTTTCTTCGGGGTGCGAACGCTGCGAGGGTTTGGAGGCGCGGTGATCTGGGGCGCTATCATTGAAATGGAGTGTACCGCGCGTACACAGAGACAGAGTGCGCCGCGCGGTCCGGGCGCAACAGGAGTCACAACATGGGGGTCGGCGGCACCTTTCTTAAGCACTAAACGCTGCATGAACATGTTAAATAGAGATGGAGGGAAAGGTGGAGAGAGAGCAAGGGAGACAGTCGGAGAGATAAGGAATGTGTGTGAGAGAGAGAGGGAGAGAGAGAGAGAGAGATGTAAGGAGAGATGGTGGCACGGCTGAGGTTGACACTAATGAGGAGCCTCTGTGATGGGACCTGACAGAGAAGTAGAAAGCTGAATCCCCAGACAGCAATGCTCCATAACACTCCTCCACTTAATTGGGAGAGCCAATACCCACAGTGTGTGCGTGCGCGTTGTGTCTCCCTGTATGTGTGTATGTCAGAGATGGCGCGTGCATGTTTAAGCAGGACTAAGTGAACATAAGACAATGCGCACACACACATATGGCATATATATTTATTTTTTATATGTTTTCAAGTGTAATGTACAAGCTTCACTGGTGCCTGTTCACAACACAGCCTATGATCTGTGTCTTGTGGTACTTGTGCTGTACTGAACAAGCTGGTCCTCAGTTTCATGCTCTGTAGTATTGGCAAGACACTCATCTTAAAGCAACGGTTCTGATTTGACAAATGGAATATCTGCCCGCCTGTCATGTCCCTTTTTAAAGTGTCAGTGAATACAGTGTGAGCCCCAGCCCCAGCCACAGCCCCTGCTCCTGCTCCAGCCCCAGCTCCCCAGCCCCAGCCCCTGCCCCTGCTCTAGCCACAGCCCCAGCTTCAGCCCCAACCCCGGCCCCTGCCCCAGCCCCTGCCCCTGCTTCACTACCCCAGCCCCAGCTCCAGCCACTGCCCCTGCTCTAGCCCCTGCTCCAGCCCCTGCCCCTGCTTCACTGCCCCAGCCCCAGCTTCAGCCCCAGCCCCAGCTCCAGCCCCTGCCCCTGCTCTAGCCCCAGTCCCTGCCCCTGCTCCAGCCCCAACCCCTGCCCCTGCCACAGCCCCAGCCACAGCCCCTGCCCCTGCCACAGCCCCAGCCACAGCCCCTGCCCCAGCGCCAACTCCTCCATAAGGCTGGGGCTATACCGTAGCCAACAGCAGCACAAGACTTCCATATTCCTTTCTAAGATGCTACCTTCCTTGTGGAATTTGGGGACACATACGTGCCAGTGCATGCTCCCTATTGTGCACTTAGCATCTCTGACTCTGAATCAATCATTTTTTATTTATCAGGGGGGGATTTGTGTTATGGAAGCTGATGCCAGCACCAACACACACACACACACACACGCACACGCACACATCACAACAGCAGTGGAAAAGCCAGAGCAAATCCCTGCTCTGATGCGATTAGAACACACAACCGAATCAAGGCTGACTTGAATAGACACAGAACACAAAATCATATTAAGGGAAATGTGATGCATGGCATTACACTGCTCTCCCTTCTTCTCTCTCTCATTCTCCCTTAAAATTATTACTTTCAAGTTCTACCTGTCGGTCTCTGATGTGGCCTTGCCCTCCCTCTCAGTGTTAAACTCCAATATCCTTGTTCTATTGTTGTGGCCGGCGCTGGTTTTCACATCCACCTTCCCACTGGGGATGAGCCATTTTGCCGTCTTACTGTAAGTCACAGTCGCCTGTGATGGTTGGCAGAAGGCTGGTCACCTTCATGGGTCTCGAAGATATTTTATATCAGTATATTTATTATTATTTATTTATTTATTTATATTCTTTGCACTAAAATGTAGTCAGATCAGCTGACATCAGCAAACTGCATTATTAAATAACCATATTGGTTCAGCTGCTATTACAGTATGCTATCCAATCATGAAGTTGGCTGCAGACAGCTTGACAAAGACAGGAGTCAGGAGTATGTCAATCATAGGGCTGGTACAAATTCTGGCATTGTTGAGTATGGAAACATAAGCTGTTATAGAGCTATGTTTTCTAATAGCCTATATTTATGTTAAATTATATTATATTACTGTACATTTTCTCTGATTTATGTGGATGCTAATAACTTTTTCATACTAATGTATTTAGCTGCTATTTATCACTGATTGCAGTAATAGAAAAAAGAAATTACCATGCATGGGCTAATCCGCTAGTCTTTCCATTTGCAGTTTTAATAATGTGGCAGTCAGTCAGCCCAAACATCAGTGGTCGGGCTGCCAGAGAGAATTGGCAGAACTAAATTGAATAACATTGCCCTTGTTGGCCCACGCTGTCCACAGCTGTCTGGTTTTGAATGTTCAATCACCGCTTTCTCACTGTCGGCCAAAATGACGTGACTGCGTCATTTCGGTGCATCAGTGCATTTCTTTTGTCCAGTTTCAATCCAACTTTCCAGTTTAAAACAAAGGAAATAGCCAGGTTACAAGGTGATAATCGTATACCTTCGTGAAAGTTTGTGAGCAACACAAGAGGTGCGCCACGGGGACACAGAAACATAGAAGTTGTAAAGGAGCACAAGGACACATAAAAATAATACAGTGTACGCCGACGAGATAGATAGATAGACAGAGAGTCGGGATGCTGTGTCACAGCCAGTCGAGCCGCTCTCATCTTGCCATTATCTGAAGCACCCTCGCATTACCATAATAATGGCTTTTAACCAAATGTAGCGCTCTCCAGCGCGGCCCAGGCAGAATCCGTTTTAACCAAATGTAAAACACTTATCCGCTGGCAGAATCAGCAAGGCTTAGCGCTAACATCGCTGCACACTGACAAGTGTTGTGTAGGGCCCGAGAAGGCATGCGTGGGTTTGAGTGGGAGTCGCATGGTTTCTGCTGTGGTTTTTGACTGTGTATAAATAACACGGAAAGGTCAGGGTTTGATCCGTGTTTTCCCATGGCACAGCTCCAGAACACGAAATGGACTGACTTGTCTCATACATCTCTGGGCTGCGCGATTTGAGGACGAGATAGTTCACATATGTACTGTACAGTATATTGAAAGCATAAAGCGTGTGTGTGTATGTGTGTGTGTGTGTGTTTGTGAGAGAGAGAGTGGAGCTCCAGGTTAGGCCAGGTGCTCTGCGTGTGTTTTCCCCCGTCCAGATGGCCTCGTGGCAGGACTCGGTCGGGGCAAGGGGTCTCCTCCTGCCCTCCCACCCAGCCAGCGCAGAAGGTCGACTCGACCGCACCGCTTGCCCTGCCAGACCGTTGGAAGGAGGGAGGGAGAGAGAGAGAGAGAGAGAGAGAGAGAGAGAGAGAGAGAGAGAGAGGTGCTAGTAGTCAACATGAATTTAACAGGATATGAGCCCCTTATGTGTGACTATTTCCCGTCCCCTGAGAAAACGATGCGTAAATGACGGGTCTTTTTACGCACGCTCTCTTTTCTCATTTTGCGTTCTCTCTCTTTCACACTTGCCATTTCAATTTTGTCTCTGTTTCGCTTTCTCTGTCGCTGTGAGTGTACGGGTATGTGTAGAGAGGGCGAAGACGCGAGCACGTTTGTGTATGCGTGCTTGTGAGTGTGTGTGCGTGCAGTGTGCGTTGCCAGGTGGGTGTGGAGACACACAGATGGTCGGGTGGTTTCTGCTCGGTGAGATCTGGGACAGGGCCCACTCCCAGATTAGTGGACCCAAAACCTGAAGCAGCAAGCCACAGGGTTCTAGGATGACCCGGGTCTGCCACAGAGGGGTTTGATCTGTCCTAAAACAACACGGTATTGCCATTTCATAACAAGGATGTCTCTTTTGTGCTGGGCTGCGGCATGCACAGTTTATTTTAAAGAATCTGGAACTTTTTCATTTATAGAAATGTCAATTTCATTTGTCATTAGTTGAGGCATTATTTTATTTTTATTGATTATTTATTCATTACCTCTGTCTCCCAAAATAACTAAACTATAAATTAATAAAAATGATTGATTATTAAATTAAATAAATCCAATTTCTTTCTTCCATTTCAGTTTGTGCACATGCCTTAACTTGATTGGCTATCTAACTGAGAAGGAGTGGATGGGTGATTAGTTACAATCCAGTATTTTTTGTCACACCTGACTGGCTTGTTTTACACCATACATTTCTTCCTAGATGAGGTTTTAGACACATAGTCTAGCCCTTTCAGGTTCCTCTAGACAGCACAACTGACCACACAGTTGAAACACACAGGACCTGACCACACATTTGGATACAGAGCTGCTCATACAATTATTACAGTAATGGTTTAGTCCAGAGGTCTTTCGGGCCAAGGAACTATTGGCTGATAGAAATACGGCATAAGGACCTTCTTACATGTTGGTGATTTCACAGGTGTAAAATATTTTGTTGCCCAACCAACAATAATATGTAAGGCAACCTATAAGTACCATGTATAAAAGTAGGCCACTAAATAAAATAATTATCGACAGATTCATATTTATATCACAGGTTGTATTTATGTTCATGTAATTTTCTTACATTTACATTTTTGGAAGAAAAGAAAGTTTAGGATCAAATAATTTGGAGGACTCCCTGCAGTACCTCTGAGGACCCCCTGGGAGTCCTGGACCCCCTGTTGAAGACCTCTGGTTTAGTCTATAATGTATGTATACATTTGTAAGTTAAAACATAAAACAACAAAACTAGAAGTACATTGCAGGTGTAATATGTTTGTTTGACATAATTTGGTTTTAAGGGGTCTAGGTATTAAAAAACAACCTCCTTATTAGCAAAAACGAATTATATAAAGCAACAACTGTGTTATGCACATGGTTATGAATCTACGAAATAGCTAAGAGCAACTTTTAGTTAAAATAAACAGATTTTACACGCAAAAAAAAAGCATTTCGAAAAGCAAAGCAATGTTTTCATGTGCTTCTTCATAGATATCAGTCATGTTAGTAACACTAAAATATCATGTAGAGTAATTAAATATTTACGTGACTGTTGCAAACATGGATTGTCAATATGATAGAACACAACTCGCAGATTTTTAGGGGCACAATAGGTTTAGTTCTAGTTCAGCACTTCAACAATATGGACGTGCCTCTACAAAGGTCAGCGCTAACTGATACAGACGCGGTCCCCTGTAGAGATTTGGCAGAAAACATAATTACTGGCTGTGAACCTGGCCCTTATAAGGCACTCCTCTGATTTTCTACAGTATATTGTGTTAACTAACCCAGTTTTCTCTCTACACCAGGCTCTGAGAGGGAGCTAACCGAGCTATCCGACAAGTAGCCCTGCTCTGTGTGTGTATGTGCGTGCGGGCCTGTGTATATATGTGCGTGCATGTGTGTGCGTGTGTGTGTGTGTGTATGGGCGGTGCTACAGTAATATGAAGTGACAGGGCTGTGGAGCTCCATCTCATCTCTCCAGGGATCCTGTCTTGCCTCCACACTGTCACCCTGGGCTGCTTGACGTCTCTATCTTTGTAGTGTGGTCACCTGCCATTCACCCAGAGCCCCGCTGACTCCTCCCCCTTCCCCACACGCACACAAATACCCCCCCCCCCCACACACACACACACACACGCACACACACGCACACACACTGTATAAGAATGTTCGCCATAAAGAGATCATGAGGTGTGTGTGTGTGTGATGGAGAGAGACAGTGCATGTGTGTGTACAAGTGGACCAAAGAAAAACAGGAATAAAGACAGGTGTCTTATCACCTTATTCAATACTATACTATATGCTCTCCTCTCCTCTCTTCCTCTCCCTCCACCCCTCTACACACACCGTCTGTTCACCACCTGTACAGGAACACAGTCTCCCGTTTCTCCACATGACTCTCCAGCCTGTAGCGCAGCTGATCGAGGCATCATGCCCGTCTTGTTTTCATCTCGGTTTCTGCATCCCCGACCGCTCTAGTGCGGCAGACAGCTAGTGACATGTCTGCCCCAGGCCTCG
Source organism: Forbesichthys agassizii (assembly GCA_026546735.1). NCBI lineage: Eukaryota > Metazoa > Chordata > Actinopteri > Percopsiformes > Amblyopsidae > Forbesichthys > Forbesichthys agassizii. The sequence continues at coordinate 12,662 of JAODLL010001559.1, forward strand.
GGTGGAACCCAAAAGGTTAAAGGTTTGACATTTAAAGCACGGCGTCATTGAGCACGTGGCATGGAGCATGCAAACAAACTAGCTAGCTTCTCTCTCCCTGTCCCTCTCTATCACACTGCTCACAGCAGCCTTATAGACGCACACACACGCACGCACACACACGTATTTATTAGATGAAAGGCTTCCACTGTATGTATGGATGGCCTTCGGCCATTTGAATTAAACATTGATTTTATCGGAAGTTAGGATACCACGGCCTTGATGACACGCCGCTATTGCCAGAACGAACGTCTCGCAGCAGAGGAGAGATGCATGAAAGAGAGAGAGAGAGAGAGAGAGAGAGAGAGAGAGAGAGAGAGAGAGAGAGAGAGAGAGAGAGAGAGAGATAGAGAGA
>JAODLL010001560.1:0-13054 GCA_026546735.1 Forbesichthys agassizii
CCACCATGGTTGCGTCTCTCAGTCCTTTAGAAAACCAAACATATAAGGCTTGGACAACGCAGCCTAAAGATATATACAGTTATGTATCACATTAGCCATTCAGGAAGTAAACAGGCGTCACCCAACTGATACACCATGACATGGGGTGTACTACATAGTGTGAAAGAAATGTTGGTTACACCTGTACTCCAGTCTAAATGTCCGGATGACAGAGGCGACAGTAAAACGGCTCAAGTTGGGCTGCACTCTTTGTGCAGCCTCTCACATTGTCAGCCCATGGTTGATGACATGATCAACTAAGGTTGCTCTGATTTCATTTGACAGTTGTTGTCTTCTTTGGCCATGAACTCCTCTACCAGCTCTACCCCTAACCTCACTCTTCCTCCCCCTCTCATTCTCACCCTAGCTCTTCCTCTTCCTCTCTCTACAACATCTTCCATTGCTGTAATACTGTAAAAAGGTGCTCACCTGTGGTCTTTTTATTGTGCTTACTTCCTGATTGAAGTGGTAACAATTAACCATTGAGGTGTTTGGCCAGGTGGCACATGTATTGACCAATTAGCTCGTGTAGTGTCATTTTGAATGGCAGTGTTTTGAAATGGCAAACATGTGACTTTATGTCAGATTACTGTGTCTTATGCAGATAACCTTGTGCAGTGCATTTAAAGTGACATTTTGAATAGCAAAATGTGTGTAAAACAGAATATGTGTTTAGATTTTTGGCGACTTGAGAAGAGGTTTTGCTTTGTGTGAGTTTAAATAATTGTGCTGTGCATGTCATTTTAGTGTGTTAGCAATTGTAAAAAACTGTAATAACAGCACAATAATACTTGTGAATATGAATAAACACACTCACACACACACACACACACACACACACACACACACACACACACACACACACACACACACACACACACACACACACGTTGGACCTGGCCTTAGCATTTTGTTCAAATCACAGGCTATGTCCTCTCACAAGACAGTGAGGAAAGACTTTACTTGGATAGGGGATCCTTCCTTGCATAGCCCTGCATAAGGAGGAGTATGTGTTGGCCCACATATTCACATTATGTATGTTGTAAGGACCTATGTTGTCATGGAGGTGGAGGGCCCCATTCTGCATGAGCTAACATTGTGATATTGCCACCATATTGGCCTGGGGCATTCTAAATACTATAGAAATACTATGTATACTACTTATACTATACTATATATGTTTTTCTTCATCTTACAGTACTGTACAATGTTACCTTCCATGTACAGTATGTTGCATGGTTGCAACAGGTAAACTCACCAGTAGATAACAGCAGTTGCCTTTTTATAGTACTTATGGATGATTGGTAAGTTTAGATTTTAGCACCTAAGCGTCTGTTCACCTGATGGCCGGCCTTTGATCAATTGTTTCGGAAGGCAGTGCTTTGAAATCTCAAAGAAGTGATATTCTGTTACAGTCATGTATCAAATATAGATTGTTTGTGTTTGGTATTTAGCAAATCACTGTGTGTATTTTTTTGCAAAAAGTGTGAGGCTGAGAATATGCTTATAGTTCTGCAGATATGAGCTGTGGTTTTGCTCCCCATGTGGAAGGTTTCACTAACTGTGTGTTATATAACATTTTAGTGTTTCATCAATCGAAAAAAACTGTAAACTTTGCAACATGCTCACTGTAATTGGTCCTCTGCTATAATAGTAGTGGGCTTAATTGTACGCTATTATGCTTCAGCTATACGCTCTTATGATTTCTGCTTCTCAAACACATGACATATCTGCTCAGACTCAACCAACTCTGAGTATATGACTATATGAGTATATGAGCATATGAGCGATCGCAATATGAACGATTACCTGATAAGCCCTAGTACTTCTATTTACGTACAAGTACTATATTACTTCCACTCCAACTGACATGCATTTGCGTGGTTCATCAGTGTTCCATAAAGAGGTGTCATCTGTATCTATAGTGTTGCATGGGTTAACTGTTCCCTTTTTAGTTAGCACAGTGAATAAATCCTCAGCTGATCTTGTTGCAGCGTAAGTTCTCTGCTCTAAATTCCAATTTTCCTTTGCTTGGCTATTGAATCTCGTAGTCTGACTCTGTGGTTATATGTCAAGGTTTATCCTGAAAGTCTTGATGCACAAAGCCACCTCAGCCATTCAGAATTACACTGATGAATATACAGTGGAACCATTTGCTCTGACAATCCTCCGTCATGACCAATAGGCTGAAGAACGGAGTGTTTTGAGAGACTGTGGTGAATGCTGGTGAATGTGAACTATTTATGGTGTGTGTGTGTGTGCATGTGTGTGTGTGTGTGTGTGCGTGTGCGTGTGTGTGTGCATGTGTGTGTGTACTACATATACGAGCAAGCACTCATCAATTCAATTAAACGTATAATTGATATATTTGGCCATGGTCATGTAGGATAAAGAGAGGTTCAGGCTCAGAATTTTAATGTATGTTAAAATGTCCTCTTTTAAATGTTTTCTTATTTATTACGTTTTTTCTGTATGTATTTATTATCATTATTTTTTCCTTTAAAAAAAGCCAAGTTAATTAAAGACAATAAATATAATTAATTAATTAATTTGTTAATTCATTCTTAGTTAATACCAGCTGTCTGATATATACTTATTTAAAGGTACACCACATCACAATAGTCTGTTTATCAATTAATTATTATTATTATTATTATTATTATTATTATTATTGTTATTATTATAATAAATATCTGACAAGACTGTTATGAGAGAGAAAAAACAGTGGCCCACAATTTAATAATTTGTGATTGTAATACCAAAAAATAATATCTTCTTCTAAATCACCAAGCTGTGTTGTATTGAATGTGTCTACAGTAAATGTTGTGTTAATACAGCAACTTCAGTGTATGTGTATGTAATATGTTAAAATGTAACCTAACCAAATATAAACATCATACAGCAAGAACCATCTACAGGTTAAACACAAGTAATTGTGATCTTATTGGCTCAAAGAAATCAGTGCCCTTTGAATAAATAACATACACACTTGCGTGCGTGCTTGTGTACAAATGGTCAACCTATAGATGGTGCTGTCCTTATAGTTTTACTTTAGTGTTTGGTTGTGCTTTGATATTCTTCATGTACCTTCCTCCCCACCACAAGAGTGAACACACATCCCCGCTCTCTAGTTTGAGGATCACTGTGTAACACTAAAAATCTCACTCCAATCTCGTTTTTTTTTTGTTTTGCAACTCAGGCCAAGACATTTTTAGTCTCTGTGGATCGTGAGCAGGGGTTAATGTTGCTAAATGGTGTCATTTTCTGCTTCAGTGAGTTGTGAACCTTGGGCAGAGGAGAAGAGGAGTAATTAATGACCTGAGCGAAGGAGGAAAGCCTTCAGCTGAGTAAAAATAAACTTCCTGAAAAACATTATCATTAGTTAACGATGAATTGAGTTTTTTCGTAATAAGGAAATGTTAATAATTATAAAAATAGCAATAAAAAGACATTCCATTATATTTCCCTTAGGCTTTATTCGGCATCTCCTCCTATGCAGGGGGAGGGGTTTGTCTTTGTGACCTCCATACTGAGTTTTACACTTATTTCTCCTCTCTCTGGTGTCCACCCCCCTTCCTCCTCCCCCCTCCCCCCCTCATACTGCTTATTTCCTCCCCATGAGGCACTGAGGAACCAATGAAAGGATAATATGGCTGTTTACTAGCATTGACCTGTCAAGCTGGTTTATGCCATTCACATCAGAGATTTTGTGGCGTGGCATAGTGCAGATAGTTGCCATGGTAACAGTGGTCTACATTATGGGTTATCGATTCCTATATTAACTCTATTCAGTGTGTGTGTTTGAGGATAAGAAAGTAAAATTGCTTGAGACACAGTTGTATTCAAGAGAGGTTGGAGACTTTAACTATTATTATTTATTCATTAATATGTATATTTTTATATTATATTTCAATCAGTGGTAATGCAATATACATACCTGTACATTACATCTATGATCAAAAGCATTGGTGATTATTGTAACCTGAGTGGTAATGGCTCAAATATGTATTAAAAGTTCATATTTAAGTGATTAATCTAATATAAAAAATGGTCTTATAACAAATACCAACAGCGGTGATATATGATACATATATTGCATTGTTATGTCTGCACTGTCTATCAGTAGATACAGCAACACATTCTACACATCGCCTTGTTTTATGTGTAAACCCTTAACAAGCTCTCCTCCCCATTAAAGCAAACACTGATGGGCTCCTCTGCTTGGCATTGGCCCCAGACAGTAGAGCACTGTGCCAGGCTAGCTAGTGTGGGCACACCTGGCACATGTGTCATCACCAACTGGCACATGTGTCATTAACAATACCTGTGTGAGATGCAGGGTGGCAAAAGTATAGTGAACGTAACAGTATATTGTTTGTGCTGTACACACCTGGCTACTGACTGCTGCTTGCTATTGATAATAACAGCCCACACACAAGAGCAGGCAGAAAGCAGGCAGGCCATCAAACCAACAATGAATGCCTTGCTGTCCTACGTTTTTATTTGATTTCAAATGTATTTTACTTTACCTTGAAAATCTCAATTATTTTAATTGGTACTCTCATAACCTAGTGATGAGGTCATCGTCATTGGTCCAGGTGACAAGTCTTGCTAGTGTGTTTTATAAAGTCGAGGCACACAATTGGTCAAATGTGTATAGCTTTTCAATGGCTAAATATATAGAATGTGCTTCACATACTGTGTTTCACATTGCACCATACTGTAATATTGAAAGATATTCAAATGGCCTTTTTATGTCAGAACTTTCTGTTACAGTATATCAGAATTAATTAACATACTATGTGACCTTTATACCCCCCCCCAAGATACCAGCAAAGGCTTATACTCTTCTAATAGTCCTGTCAGCCACGTCTTTAATATACTTGAAGAGAGGTGTTTGTGCGTTCGTGTGTGTGTGTGTGCATGTGTGTGCTTGCATGCATGCAAGTGTGTTTAAGAGTGTGATATGCACTGCTGCGTACAACCTTGCCGTAAGGCATGGACATATTAAATTAGCTGTTTCTCCACTGAGGATAGTATTGGCAACACAAACTTAAAATACAAAAAGTCAAAATATGTACAGTCCAGTATGCAGACAGAAACACACATACAGCTGCAAAATACTGCATTCACTCACTCTGCCCTTCCTGCACTACAAAAATGAACTTTTCTTTTTCAATTGTTCTGTTTGTGTTGACAAACAAGGCTGGAGATAGATATGATGGTGGATCAATGGTGGATCAATAATCCGTTTGGAGTGACACCATGGGTTGAGACCAGTATGACCCCCGCGGCTGAGGTCTGATACGACAATTGCTTCCTTACTTTGACATTTTCATCCTCTGCCCCCTGCAGATACAGATACCATTATAGAAAATCCCATTTCAGATAACACATGATACTGCCGATACCTTTCACACCCACAGCCCGTGAGGTGGGGTTTTGAACCAGGCAACAACCGATGCTAGAGCATTGGACCCAGTTAAATCATGGGAAGGTTTGAGAGGTTGTTGGCAAGGCAACATTGGGTTGACCCAAGTTTTTCCATGGTTGTTATTATTTTTCTCCTTGAGACCTAATACATGTGAAGTATCTGTATTATATGTAAAACCAGTCAAATTTTATAACGTTAAATTATTAAATTATATTATAGAATTATGCCATTATATCATTCAATTATAGATTTGGAATTTTTTAACACAGACCTGATTAAAATGTAATATATCATATTGTAGCATTTATTTCACTTGACGAAGCAGCTCTCAGCTTTACACTTGGCTTATGCTGTGGGCCGACTTGCTATAAATGAAGCCATCACATGTTGTTTCATTCTCAGTAATTGCCTGGATAACATGTCTTAATAGATGCATTGCACTGACAACCACGCTGGGCCTTCAACCTTTAGCCCGAGGGGCCTATCCCGCTTAATACTGCCCCTCCACCGCCAGTACGAGAGAGGCTTGTCTCTGAAGCCCCTCTCTGCTCTTAACCAAGTCTCCAGGGGGGGAAATCAATGTCTACAGCTTGTGTTTTCTGTGACTCAATCAATAATGTGTCTGAGCGGCTCAAACGTAAACAAATGAGGCCGCACGCGCACACACACACACAGCTGGACACATCTGATAACAAACACTTGACCGGCTCTTGACCTCTGACCTCTACGCTCTCGTGTGACTCGCTGCAGAGGATGAGCGAGGTTAGAGGCATTATACATTGGTTGTGAGTTGTTTGTATGTGTGCGTGTGTGCGTGCGTGCAGCATGGTCCTGCCTGTGTAAATATCCATCAACGCTGATTTACCCTGACGTGTGACAGACCGAAAGAGCGATATAGAGATGGGAGAAGGAGAGCTGGAGGAGAGTGAAACAGCTGTCGTGGAGCCAGATGAGCCTCAGAACGAAGACATCAGCTGCTTCCTCTCTACGCTGCCTTCTGTTACTCTCTGTCTCTCTCCGACCAAACCCTCCACTCCTCCCTCTCTCTTCCCTCTCTTCCTCTGCCGCTCTCTATCAGGGTCACTATGGTGGAATGAAGGCATAAACAAGATGCCACACTGAGTTTGTGGTCGACGCAGAGAGCAGGGAGTCTCGCAGCCTCGTGTGTTTTCTCGGTAGGAAACACTTCTTATAAGTGAAGTCTTGTATTCCCCTCTTTGAACATGCATGCCCTCACATTAAAACGCACACGCAGGATAATCTGTAGCCTTTTTATTAACCATCACCCGTTTGAATCATTGCACCAACTTGGACACAGTGGCGATGGTGGGACTCGCCAAAACATGGCCGTTGGCTTTGTGGGTCTCTCGGTGTTAAGTCTGCACAACATGCCCTGTTCCAGCGCAGCACAGTCAAGTGTTATATAACGTCAGTCACATCTTGTCTCTAGCCAGAGATAAAGTTGGTGTTAGTGTCCACACCAGTCTGTGGCCCCTAGGGCATGGGCCACAAATGAGATCGTTAATCTCTGCCACCACACACACACGCGCACACACACACACGCACACACACAGGTCCCAGAATGGTTTCAATGGTTTACTGATCTTTTCAACATATATTATGAAGCTGTAGATCAACATCTGTGTAGGACTATGTAGATTAACCTGACTTTAGTGGATATTCCATCCACCTACTGTAGTAATAATAATGTTTATTTTTTTTAATCAATATGCTTGTTCAACGTGTGTAATGTGTTTTTATTACATTATTGTTGTTTAATTACTATTGCATGTCAGTAACTATATTAATATTATATGAAACAGCTGCTGCATATAAGGATCAAGCACACACATACGCATTTGCGTGCACACACACACACACACACACACACACACACACACAAACATACTGTACACAAGCACACATAACCATTTTTTTAAGTACGTTGAAATCAGCAGTATCTTATAAACATGAGCCAAAGTGAAATTGGCACTTTCACATTCTGTTCTAGAAGTAAGAAAGCTGTGTTTAAAACCTGACCATTATTTCTAATGACAAGGAGCCCAGGAACGTACAGTAGCTGGTCTCAACAATATGTCATTGAGTTCAGTCTTTTTATCTAGAATGCAAGGGCCAGTTAAAAAACATGAGGTATTAATGTTTTGCCAATTGTACCATATTTAGCAGGCTTCAATTTAACACAGGCTCAAACAGCTCAATAGACGCTATAGCCAGAAACTATATAGTCATTAAAACTGAGCTATTACATTTGGCAAATTAATTAATACCTAGCAATTGAATCTAGCGTAACTGCTTTGGACGTGATAAAACCCAAAAAACGAGACCAAGTATTGTCGTATATATGACTGTGACAGTGTGTTGTTGTGAGTGTTATCATGAACTAATGTTGAATGCCAAATAATTTCAGCATTTTTATGGACGAGAACAGAATAGTCTTAAAGGATGCCTGAGCAATTTTAGTAACTTCTTTATTCTCAGAACTGCTTGCTCTTTGATTTTTATCTGGTGTCTAAAGTATTGTAGCATACTAGGTGTGACCATTATATTGGAGAGTTTAGGATTGTATCTTTAACTGTTATCCAGTCTCTTGTCTGAATCCAGCTCCGAAAACATGAAACCTGTAATTGACCTGTGTTCATTTATATTTTAAACCCTCTTTGCCTAGTTTGTCTTATATTTTAAACCCTCTTTGCCTAGTTTGTCTGGCATTTTTCTTGCCTATAGATTGTAATATTTGACGTAATGTTTTAGTCTTATATTTTGCTGTTTGAAGTTGAACCTTTACCTATCTGGCTATTGTGTTTTTCACATTTGAATTGCTCTCTCAGACTGTACCTTAGCCCACCTCCTTGGTACCACATTTGATCTGTCTGCCAGGTTTTTTGTCACCTGCATTGTCCGGACAGCCTGTAGTGGTTGTTCAACTTCCCTTCTGTGCATTTTCCTCTCGTGCGTAGGCCGTGTAGTCCCACCATACCAGTTCGGACACATTTGAGGTTCAGCATGCATCAAGTCTAAAAGATGCATTTTCGGCGTCCGACTTTATTTAAAGGTCAATGTGTACATGTACATGTGATGTTATGGAGATATCACAGTAATATACAGTACAGTAGAACATACGCAGTAAAGTAGAACAACAGAATATAGTGTGTATACTAATGACCCAAGCCTCCTTCTCTATTTACATACCTCTTGTGTCCGCATGTCTTTGTTCGTTAGCTCCATGTACTGTACTGTAGCAGCTTGTAGATATGCAGTTTACCATGATCATGAAAAAACAATGAGTTTGGCACTAGCCATGAGCATAAACAAATAACATTCTCACAAAAAAGAAATAGTCCATTATTAATGGGATCTGAGGAGCCATCTTGTATTGGGTGCCATGGTGTAATTTGTATTTGAATTTCAGTAAAATACTCTCATCTTAATTGGTAACAGGTGCAAGAAACTAAGGTCACCCCTTCTCATAGCTTTAGCTGTTGTAAATCCCACTTGAATGCAGACATTGTCACAGGCAGAGCTACTTCGTATTATTTATAGATGCAACTACAAGGCTTAAACCCATTTTCTTAGAGTTTACTGATCTTTAGATGTCTCATTCATTGCAATGCTGCTTTAGATATTCATTGCATATCTGTAGCTGTATATCAGTAACCACAGTGATAAACCTTGCTGAATCCCAAACTCCAGCTAACCCAGAGATCATCCTACCTCTTTATTTAACATGAATGAATTGCACATGACCTCTTACCAGCACATTTACAGCCACAGCCACAGCTCTTGTAGTCCTACTTTAATCCACTAAAGGTCTTCACTGCAAAATTGACTAGTGAGCTCTTTGCGATGAATCAGTGAGCTCATATGGCGTAATGATAATTGCCCTGGTGTCCCTGTAACTGTAAAATATAACTCAGATCCTGCAGGCACACCCTCTCAATGAACTGTGCCACCCGCTGTTTGAGGCTGTGTGGACAATACGGGTGACATGTTGAAGTCACACGTACCCTGATAACACCGCTAGCCCAACCGAGTCGAGGTTCAGCAGGCATTGTCCTATCCTGTCATTAAGATATCCTTCAGATGGCCTCAAATGCCGTAAAGTTCTGTATTATTCCACTGCCCCTAGGAAAACTTCAGTTTATCATGAACAACAATAATAGTAGCCTATATTGCTGTTGGGCCGCAGGCAAGCATAGCAATACTGTATACACATCCGTTGTTACTTGCGGGTCACACATCGCTCTCCTTCACTATGGCAAATGCTAAGCGTTATGGAAAATTGCAGTCATGCTAGAGGAGGACAGCTTGCAGTTTATATTTCACTTATATTATGAATGTTAATGTTAAACGTTACGTCTGTCAGTGATATATGCAGGCAATATTTGTTCACTTTCCCTGACAAATAAACAGGAAAATAAACATGTGCGTGTGCATGGACTTGTCAGTATGAAGGAGTATGCATAATTTAAAGAGCTTCTTTCATGCCATCTTCAAATACACACTAACACAGGGCAATGTAGAGCTGTCAGGAGACACACTTGTTGATGTTTGATGCTTGTTGATGCTACATAATGCACAGCTGCCACACTGTATCCTTGTCTTATTATCGTTGAAGAATGTATCCGGCTGTGAGTTAGCATCATAAGCAATAAGGCTTTCTTTAAACAGAGAGGGCTTAGTCTTTAATGCAGCATTTACATCAACACAGCCAGAGCTATCGCTCTCCCCTCGGGCAGTCACTGCACACATCTTCACTATAACAAAGTTGACATTTTGACTGACAGACATGCCACACACGCATGCACACACACAATACACTACACTTTCACACCCCTATGTGCTCTCGGATCTGAGCGAAGTTATTAGCTTAGTAATAAAATATCTTCCCCTCTGCATTTTAATTTGTAAGGAGTCCTCTGTTTTCACAGTATAAAGCCTTGGGTTATTTTTCTACTCTCAACCCTGTTAAGACGTTTCAATTACAATTACGTGTTTTATCCAAAGCGGCAATCTGTGAATAAACTACAAATTAAAGAGGAGTTAAGGTTTAGGCATCATGTGAAAGGTACATGTAATTTACATACGGTATACAGAAAAGCACAGCATGTTTATAAATAATTTAATTGTATGCTTTGTATTAGAATATTTGTATTGCTATGATGATTAGTTCTATTTACATGCTGCTAACTCAATGTGAAGAATGATTGTACATGCGCTTTAAGGTTGTTTTTTATATTGTTGTATCTTAGGAAGCCATAAACACATAACGTAAGAAATGATATAGTTCAGCATATGAGTGAATGTGTCTAAATACATGAATGAAAATTTCACACTGATTTTTGCCAAGTGTCAAAATCCCATCAACTCTGTGATATCCCATCTACACTCTACTGACTGGTGAGAAGACACCAATCACCTGCTTGTGTGAGACACTGGACCGGCCACTTTGCTGTCCCCAAGTCTCCTCCCCCAACCAGTGGCTTACACTGGTGTCTCATCACTCCCACTTTGATCTGCTCCTCCACGTGGAGCACAGCCTGGATCTCATCCATTCTTGAGGATGTCCTCCAGAATAAAGTCTTCATTCTCCTTCACGTCAACACAACAAAAGCCGATACACCATCCTCGGAGTGTCGGTACTGTACTCTAGCAGGTACTAACCTCTTCTACTTTTACCTCCTGTATAGAGTCAGTCAGCATGGACGAGAGCTGACTGTGCACCTTTTGTGTTGTATTAGATGAGAGCAATGAGTAAACGACGGTAGTTAAAAAAAACTGTACAATGATTGTTTGAACATTCTGACGTCATCTCACGACCACCTGAAATGCAAACCGGGATCCTTTGGGGGAAGATCCAAGCCACAACCTCGTGAAGTGACTTGCTGTACAGAAGATTGCATGCATGCTCAAGGTCTCATTCCTTTACGATGCACCGTGGGCCATTTGAGACAATCAAGTAGTACCAGCAGCTGATGTTAGCCGATATGAAGGAGAGAAGGGGGGTGGGGGGGTGGGGGTGGTCTGTGTAGTATGTGGGAGAGGAGCTGAGATACAGACCAACACTGAAATGAAAAAGCACTCACTCACTCAGGCCACAGTAACATAGTAAATTGAAGTAAATACCTACGGTATGTACACAGACCCACAGGGTCAATGTTAGTCATACATTGTAGACAATATTTAGCCCGTAATTAAGCACAATGTTATGTTCTTCTTACTGTCTACTGTCGGAGATATTATCGGACGCTTAAATGATGCTTAATGCTGAGTCAATGCTGAACTTAATGTTCTGTTTCACTTTCCTCCTAAATTCTGTGAGGTGAATTTCCCATCTTTCTAGATTCACATTACACTTAACATTTAATTTATTTTAAGCCTGTTTGTCCACGCGCGGGAAATGTGTTTGACCCTTTTCACCTCCTCTGAGTATGAGATTACATTGTCATGAATGCCCGGGGGGACATGGGAGGTCTTTGCCAGACACGGAAGATGATATGCATATTGGGGTAATTAAAGATATAGTAGGTTTGCCAGAGACAGATAAATCAGATAAATAGAGCTTCTTGAACTTAAAAACTCCCACAGGAGCCATTTTGTCAGTTAGGAGAGATGTGGATGTGCCAGAGGGCACAGTATTCTCCTAGGAATGTGGGTGTTATGTTGGTAAATATGCACGTTGCCTCTTCAAGACAACGCGTGCGGTGTGCGCTGGAATAAGAGCTGGGTTGTGCAGAACAGAGACAGGTAATAGTGTATTCAATGCCTTGCCCTAAGGCTCCTATCACCCTGTCAACTGATACACAGAGGTGTATTTCTTTGATTCTCTCTCCTGCTTGTACTCCATGCAGTTTTTTATTTATTTTTATTTTTATCTATCATTTCCTAAACCTCTCTATTGTGCTCTATGCTGCTGTGTGGGATTGTCAAGCTTTATTTGTGTTGGGTAAGGATTCCTAAATCTTATTTATCTTCTGTCTCCATGCCCGGAAGATTTCTTTGATCCCCAATAATACTTTCCTCCTCTCCGATTTCAAACGGAAGCCCTCCATCACCCCCAGCGCCGAAAGACTCTAGAAGGTGTCGAGTTCTCTGTCTGCATTGCTTCTGTCCTTTCTGCGGTTGTTCTCGTATTGGTTGATTTGTTGAACTCTGTCCTCATTTTCTTCATCGGGACATTTTAGTGTAGACCACTGCGTGCGTACATCAAAGTGTTTAAAAGAGATTACGCAGGATAAACCAATATTGTTTTACTTCATTGGTAAAACACAAAATGCTTTAATTTGTAGACCTGCCAGGCCTGTTTTGAAAACTACACTATAATGTACATGTTAATGTTTATTTTATTTAAGAAGGGACAATACACATAGGCAAATTAACATTGGTACTACAATGATATAGCCGTACAATTACAACAAGCACGTTCAGTGTGTTTTACTGCAGTTTAAGATGTAGACGCAACTTTGAATTTGAAAGTGACAGATATTGATATAGAGGCAGACACACACAGACACACAGAGAGAGAGAGAGAGAGAGAGAGAGAGAGAGAGAGAGAGAGAGAGA
>JAODLL010001561.1:0-13053 GCA_026546735.1 Forbesichthys agassizii
AGCATCTGGCCTCTATTAATGCCTGGGGCGGGCGGCTTGTCCCTGGGCCTGGGACCGATTGTCCCCTCCCGTCGCCGAAGCCCTCTTCGGCAGGGGTGGGGCTCATGCTGCATCCCCCTGCCGGCTCTATCACCATGAGGACGTGCGGTAGTCCCCAGGGCGTGTGGCCGGTTTCTTCGGGGCGGGTTTTGGCCCTCTTCCTTGGGGGTGGTCATCTGGAGGGGCGGGGCTGCCGTCGGGGGCCGGGATTGGCCTCGGTCTCACGGGGCTCGGGGATGCTGGCTCTGCCCGCACTCGGGTGGGGAGGTGACGTCTGGCTGGGTTGGGTGGCTGTCGTTCATGGTTCTCCCATGTTCTCTCTCCCTGGCGGTGTGGAGCTTCCTTGCATGGTTCTCCGCTACTCCCCCTAGGGATGGGGCATGGCTGTCCCCGAGACAGGGTCTCGGGTCCTTTGCGCTACGGGGGGTTGCGGGAGGGCCTGGATTCTGAGGTTCTTGCCGGCCTGATGCTGGGGTGGGTGCGGCGCGATTGTGGCATCCCACCCTCATTAACGACTACATTTTGTGACAGGCTAATGCACGCACACATATACAAATATATATACATGCACACACACACACGGCCTCACACGCACGCACATACACAAGCACACACGGCCTCACACGTACACATCCACGCACACACAGACACATTCACAAATAAATGTAGGCTGTTCGTGGTTATCATTAAAAAAAGAAAAGAAAAAAAATACAAACATTTACATAAATTATGCAATGCTATTAATAACAATTACTTATGTAAAGCATGCGATTAATCACAATTACATTTGCATCACGTCTGACCAAGGAGTGTACCCTTTAAAAGTGTCAAACATGTCAAAACAGTGTTCCCCTCACATGTAAGAGCAGCCACGGGCCACTGCCAGGTTCAGCAGGGGGAATGTGTAGATGATGAAGCGCAGCTCCTTATGAGGCATCACAGAGTAGAGGAGGATGAACCCCACAGTCGGCAGGAGGAGGAACCTCACCCGCCTGTCCCGGAGGCCCAGAGGGACAAAAAGCAATGAGCAGCCCAGAGCACGGGGCACCACGGAGTAGAAATACCAGAGAAAGGGGGAGGTGTACCGACGGGAGGAGTCAAGGACTGGATGTCTGAACATACATACTGAACATCCAAGTATGGATGTTATGTGTCAGCAAAAATAAAAAATTAGATAGATACACAAACAATAAACTAACAAATAATAGTAAATCTGTACAGAAATATTTAAGCACAGATTGATACATAAAATCTTGCCAGTGGAAGGATATTCCCCAGTTGGAGCTCTTGTTGAGGATGGTGTTGTAATACAGAACCTGGCCTTCTGGCCACAGCATCTTCCCCCAGAAGAATGAGTCAATGGCAACAGTAAGACCTGCACAATGGTCAAAATATTTAAAGTAATGCATCTTAAACTATATAATTAAGCATAAATGACATGACAATGACATGTATGTATGCTTAGCACCTACCCAATGACAAAATGGCAGCAGGCACAGCATAATAAATCAACTGCAACACCTGCAGCTTCCTGGTGAACAATGACATCAGCAACATGGGACCCAGGAGGAGGCAGAGCTCTGATCGGAATATGATGATGACAAGTGTAGAGAGGCAGATAAAGGAGCCATATGCCTGAGCCATCCAAGATGTCACCGCCAACAGTACTGAAAGTCACATAGCACCATTGTTCATTGTACCGCACAAACTATTAAGCTGCAGTTTATCTATTATAAAAACATTATTTACAGTACATACCTATTGGCAAAGCAAATACATTAGGGAGCGTCCTAGTGCTGTAGAACATGAGATGAAACTGTGTCGCGCACGTCAGACAGAAGAAACACGCTACTGTGGAGCCAAACTGTCTTCTCACTTCTTTCTGCATGTGCCATAGTGCAGCAATCACGCACACACCAAGTAAACCACGGACTGCATCGAACACAGTAGGAAAGTCATGTAATCCTAAAACAGTATACCAGGTGAAGACTATATTGGGACACATACATTGCTTTGGTTAAACTTTGTTATTGCTAACGTTAATAACCAAGTACCCATTAGCTGTGTGTAGAACTTCGGAACTTCCAAAAGTGATGACAGGAATACAACTGGAGAGCAGATAGCAGAAAGAACCAGAGGACCGAGAAAGGTCCGCGGGACCACACCGGGAAAGTCATGATGGTCATACTAGGAAACAAAGAGCAGAGTCTCAGCAACGCCCATTGCTAGTATTTTGTGTTTGCCTTAAGCAGGCGTACAAATGTCTCTTACTTTTTCAAAATCTAGTCTGTGATAAAGAATGTCATGTGCTGCCTGCAAATTAAAACTCTCTTCGACTTTAGTAAACGGACAAATAAATAAATGTATGAAAATCACAGTAGTTAACAGAAATAACAGTGGAAGCCCTGACATGTTTCTTTTTTCAGCCATGACAGCTGGCTAATGAAACAACGTCCGGGTTAAAGAGGAAATAACATTAAACGTTCGCGAAAATCTTCACATTGAAACACACTATTCGTTAGACAGTTATATTTTTACAGTAAAATAATTATAAGTGCTCACAATAAAAACACATGCAAAAAGTGTATATATATCCATATTTCGTCAGTGTCCCAACATATTCACGTGGGTGAGAAGGTTCCCTGGTCACGTTCGTGGCATCTTGTGATTGGGGAAACACTTGATTGATAGGACTATAGAGCAAATGAGCACAAGCCACAATATTACAAAGAAGCTGACGAGGAAATCCCACACCGTTTTTTGTCTTTTCCACAACCGGCATGTAAATATGATATTGTAGCAGTTTGCATAGATAACGTTGACATACATTGGATGATTCACTCTCCATTGAGATGTGCGTTAAGTGTGGAGCACATTAGTGGCAGGCATATACGGCAAAGGAACAAGCGTGTGTCCTGATATGAAATAGATTGTCTTTTTACATCTATTGAGATGGGCTCATCGCTGCGGCTATTGTGGCTATTGTTGTCTGTGTCTCTTGTATTATTCTTGCAATGCACTGATGCTCAGAAGAGGGATTTAAAAAGCACATGTTCCACCTGTCAGGAGATAACTGAGAACTTCAGCAAGGTGAGTGCAATGTGCATGTCTGGCTTTGTATGTATGTATGTATGTTCTTACTAATTTCTCTAGTCTGGATTAAGATGATAATACAGTGAGTACTGAACTGTTGAAAAAGAAAAGTCTTGTATTTCAGGGGTTTGACAGGACAGCAAATCAAAACTTTGGAGGAGGAAACACCGCTTGGGAAGAGAGGAAATTGTCAAAATATGAGACAAGGTGAGACTGGTCAGTCTGCCACAACAAACATTACATCTCACCGTCTTGCTTTTGTTTGCTTGCATGTGTCAGTGTTGAACACTGCATAATACCCTTTTTTCCATACTGCATGCAGACAGAAGTATCTGTAATTCATTGGGTTTAATCACTATTGTGCCAGATAATTTGCATCAGGCACTATGTGTGTGCGACTGTATTTTCTGTCATAGACCAGGTACATAATGTATGCACGTGTGTCACGTCAGCCGTTGTCACCACCACGTTTTTAATGTTCTGTTAAAGTGACCCACATGAAGATTTTTAGACACAGACTCAAATGCATATACTGACAGTGGCTCTCTTTGCTTAAAGGTGTGGTAAGCAATATTAAGATTAATCATACACTTTCTTTTTGTTTCAAATTCAGCAAATATCTATGTAGTCCGCTACAGTAGCTGCTCTTTCTGTGTGTGTGTACTGAAAACTAAATCTGGTGTATTTACAAAACCTTGTCTGTGTAAAAGTGAACAACAGTGGTGCAGAAAGCACCACATAACACGGTGTCAGCTTCGGCAATGCGTGTGCAACTTTGTAATGCAGAGCTTCTTTCAGGAGTATCCTATAGCATTGAAGGGAGAGGTGTTATTGTTTTTATCTAACTCCAGCATTCCTTTTGTTTAGGCTTTCCTTTTTGTAACTGAAATGTATGTGGCTACAAATGTTTGCCTCTTGTGTGTGTGTGTACGTGTCATTCTCACATCCCTCCTTGCATTAGTTTCATTCACCGTAACCCTTCTGTCTTGTCTTGATAGTGAAATTCGACTGGTCGAGATCTTGGAGGGACTGTGTGAGAGCAGCAGTTTTGAGTGTAACCGCATGGTAGAGGAGCACGAGGAGCACTTTGAGACGTGGTGGTTCAAGAGGTGTGCACTGACTCTGTGTGTGTGATTATATCATCACAGAATATCTACGTTTACCAGCAGCTACAGTGAATGATGTTGTATTTATGTAATTATGTTACATCCAAAATTATTATAAAGTAGCTAGTAACATTACAGTGAACTATCCTCAGCTAAAGTGTATGCTTAAGGGTATTCTTATTTAAGCAAAAATATAACCCCCACCCCTTTTTTTTATATGCAGAAAAACGAAACATCCCGACCTGCATAAATGGTTTTGCATTGACACCATCAAAGTGTGCTGTCCAAAGGGAACATTTGGTCCTGACTGCAACGGTGAGCGAATTCTTCAATGGAAAACATGTACCCCTGTGAGTCGAGTCACAGTTGTAATGTTGACCCATGGCTCCAGTGCAAGTCGTGCTTTATGTTAAAGAACAATATTTACATATCCACAGTCCTGTAATGGTTCCTGTTTTATCCTAAGAAATTACTAAGGGAATTTTCTTTTTTTATGTATGTATGTATGTATGTATGTATACATACACACACATACATACAAGGACACTGTTGTGGTGGTTTTGCAATTACAGTTTTGAGACTGATGACATTAATTCAGGAAATGTTTAAGCAAATGAGGAAGAACTGTCCCTCCCCACAGTACCTAGCCAGATATGCTAAGCTCAGTTGGTTCTCTCTATTTAACATGTCAAAGCCTGTGTGGGGGGCTCTGAGAGTCCTTGCCATGGGAACGGAGCGTGTGATGGTGACGGTACCAGAGGAGGAAATGGCAAGTGCAGCTGTGACCATGGCTATGGGGGCGACTTCTGCCTAGATTGCATTGAAGGCTACTTCAGCGAGGTCAGGAATGACACCTTCTCTTTATGCACAGGTACATCCCCGTTCAGGAACACGTTCAGCATCAACATGCTGACGCTTCAGTAGAGTGAGATTACGAATATTTATGTTACAGAATGCCACACGTCCTGCAAAACCTGCACCGGTGCAACCAATCAGGACTGTGATGAGTGCAAGGCAGGCTGGGAAGATGACGACCAAGAGGCTTGTGTTGGTAAGTGTGTCTCCGTATTACAATGTTTTAAAGTCTAGTTATAATGGCAAAGTAATGAATTATTAGATCCATACTGCATTAGGTGTGTCCATCTTACTGGGCATTGTAAAAACAATCTAAAATGGATTATATATTCTAATTTTCAAAGTGACAGTTTTGCAGAGAAGCTTCATGATTACAAAAACAATATAAACGTATTAATTTTTAGCATAAAAGTCTGTTTGCTCTGAGGTAAAGTATTAAATGCAAAGTGGTGTTTTCATAGCATTAATGTTGTTGTGACTCCATATACAGTAGTGTGTAATAGAGACGCTATGTGTTCCTGCTCCAGATGTAAACGAGTGCTCCCAAGACCCACCTCCATGTGTAGAAGACAAGTACTGCCTCAACTCTGAGGGCTCCTACTCCTGCAAATGTAAACGACACACGCGGTTACAGTTCCTCTTTGTCACTTTTGTTATTTACGGCATCTGTACATGAGGAGTGTGTGTGGTCTTTGTGTTTGTGTGTGAGATGCACATCATGAAGTGGACATGGCTAATGTTGTGTTTCGTAATGCCAGCCTGCGACAAGGTGTGCTCCGGCTGCACTGGAGAAGGTCCTGATATGTGCCAGGCGTGTGCCAGCGGGTACCGAGATGAAGAGGGCACTTGCACTGGTGAGGGTGTTGGGCTTACTTGTTCTTCCATCTCTTCATCAATAACCGCCACCACTCGTGTTTATTTACATTGACTAACGTGCCGATCTCCTCCACACGACTAGAAATAACGAGTGGAACAAGTCGTACGGTTAAGTCAGCCTATTGTATATTTTGCTGTGTGTCATCAGATCTTGACGAGTGCTCCCAGGCTGAACCAGTGTGCACCAAGGAACACCAAGAATGTTTGAACCTCAAAGGCAGCCACTTGTGTATTTGTAAGAGAGGCTTCAAGGAGCAGGATGGAGTGTGTGTCCAGACAACTGAACCAGGTCAGGATCCATGTTACATCGCCTTATCAAGTCAGTTTTAATAAAACCTACACATAACTTGCATAGTAGAGAACTTTTTATTTTGATTTCATATGCGATTAGGTACATTTAACCAGTGAAGCACACAGTATTCACTTGTGAAATACTGTTGAAATTGATTTTTTTTTTTAAAGCAATTTTTGCATGAGAAACGAATCACATTTATTATTGATAATTATTATTATTATTTTTTTTTTTATTATAAGAAGAAACTGAGGATGAAACGGAAACAGTCGAAAGCCCACAGCAGCATGATGACCTTTGACCTCAAACAGGGACCAACAGGAGTGAATTGGAAGAGAAGAATTGCATCATGTTTTCACCCCGTGTTTATTTTAAACACTTAGACAACATGGCACTTATTGTATAGTAAAACTACAACACTGTCAAGACAGACTTGAAGGACAAGAGAGACACTTTGAGCTCTGAACATCCTGGTTGTTGGTTGCTTATTTGATGGGTTCAACACTGCAAATGTCGCTTTATTTGTTGTCTGGTTTTAAAATTATGCTTTATGAAAATAATTAAATAAAGTGAATTATTACATTGAAAATGTCAAGATGTGTATGGAAAACGTTTTATTTTATCTCCATGTGGCCATAGATGGTTGTGTTGCAGAGTTCTCTTAGAGCCACAAGGTGGCTCTAATGCCCAATTAAGAGTTAACTAGCTCTCTATTGTCTACCAATGCTGCATGTGTGAGCAGTGCCTGTAGCCAATGTAATTTCATCTTCGCCGTTGTTCCATTTATACTTTGCTATATTTATATGCAATTCACGATGAGCAGTAGGTTGCCTCAGTATAGCCCAACGCTTGAACATCAACAGCCCTGTTGCATCTGCTCGTGGAGAGCTGCCTGTTATAGTCACATTGAAATTATTT
Source organism: Forbesichthys agassizii (assembly GCA_026546735.1). Classification (NCBI taxonomy): domain Eukaryota; kingdom Metazoa; phylum Chordata; class Actinopteri; order Percopsiformes; family Amblyopsidae; genus Forbesichthys; species Forbesichthys agassizii. The sequence goes on from JAODLL010001561.1 coordinate 7,180, forward strand.
TATTAAACGGAATGTGCATAACCTGTGAATACTGACACTGCCTAATATACAAAACCATATATCCCGTATTGGTCATACTAGATCTAGTAGCCTATGACTAGACTCACTAGTGCCTTTGGGGGGTATTTTTATTTGTTCTGTCACGTCCAATCAAACTAATTAAATTGAAGTATGCAAACGTGCTGAGCACGCAACTATTAATGAGAAAAATATGGTCGTATTTAACGGTACAATATAAATAAAAACCGAGAGGCTATTAACAGTTAAACAAGCCATTGCATCATTGTAATTCATAATGCTTCACCAATCCCAAAAGACCCAAAAGCAATGAAGCGCTGTAGTCGTTTATGTATCACACATTTCTTGACTTTATATTGTGTTTGATAGACCCTTTGCCTTTATATTTCCATACATGACCATGTGGTTGACGTGATATGTATTTTCTCTCAGGCAGATTGTAAAGAGCCTCGCGGTAGATTTGACAACACTATGGGGTCCTTCGTTTAGCGCCAGTTTTGCATTTCCCTCGAAAACAGCTGAAGCAGGTCTAAATTGCATTGTGAATGAGCAATCGGTTAAAACATCTTGTATGTGGTTATAAGTACAACAACGCGTAATACACCCGCTACAATCGGGGTAATCGGAACCATCTGGAGTTTTCTACACGTTTTGATTAAAGGTAATTTACTTAATATTGTACATGTCCACGTATGTGGCGAATGCTGGCTGCAATCTGAATTCTAACCATGCATGGACAGTAGCACAAAGACGGCAATTTCAATCAGAATATCAAGTTCCTTTTGTTTCATATAGTAAATTTTTTTTTTCTTGTCTTGTGAATAGAAGTGTTCAATCAGCGTTCTACGACGTCTTGAAGATGGAAAGTAAGTTTGATTCACTGCTTTTCAATTAGTTCTCATAGCTGCACAGGTTAATACATAACAAATAATGCAATATTGTGTGTTCATATAGTTGAGGATGATCTGGACATCCTGACCGCCCTGTTAGCTGAGAGTGAGGGCAAGGGAGAAAAGCAGGACAGCCAGGAATCGGTAGACGACCTGGACGGACTGTTTGACAATGATGGCGACGACGAGGAGTATAAAGAGTCGGTTGAGGATGAAAGTGAAGAGAAGGAGTCGTCGTTATCTGAGCTCTTTGGTGATGTGGATGATATTGAAGCAGAGGAAGACTCTGACAAAGGACAAACATTCCACGGTAATGAACGCGAGGCTCTTAATAAGTCACAGGAGGAGTTACAAGGTTTGTACAATCCATTAACCACTTTGCACCACAACCCCTCCCAAAATACGTGTTGTGTGCAGTTAGTATTGCGTAATTGTAAACTGGAAACGGCTTAATAACATATTAGGTTACTTAATATTAAAGATCTTGCCGTGTGTCATCTGACAGAGGAACTTAGACAGATGCAGGAAAAGATGCAACAGCTGCAGCAGCAGCTGGCATCTCAGGGAGCGCCCAGGGCCCCCACCACACCAGGTAGACCCATAGGACCTCTGGCTGGCCATAAGCCCAGTGGGCCTTCACACTGTCGGGCTACACCTACCCCCAGCAGACCTCCAACACCTATGCAGAAGAAGTCCAACCCCCAGACAGGTATGCAGACTGATTGGAAGATTTGTCTTGAACACTAAGAGTCACAATACTTGATGTAATTATATGTACAGCATGTATCACATTTGGTGTGCATGCAATTAAATGTTCAAATGCTGTCAGCCAAGATTTTAAACTTGATCACTGATATTCAACTTGTAGTCAATATGAATAATAGCATTGTCGTATATATTTAAATACTATTGTATATCTTCTCACTGTGTATGTTATAGTGGTGTCTGATACGTCAATTTGACGTATCAGACGATATATTGACGTTGTCAATATATAGTTGAATTCATACATTCTAACGAATTAAAAATGTTTACATGCAAAACAATACGTGTTGTATTCCCTCTTGACAGCAGTTAAACCCGCCTCCACCCCAGATAGAGAAGGCGGGCAAAAGATTCATGAGTCATTAGACTTCTCCACACAGCTGACCCAGGCAGACACATTCAAGCGTAAACCCAGGATGGCCCACCAGACTAAACTTAGCACATCACCAGGTATTGTTTATCATTTAACTGACCAAGCATGGAAAGAGCTTCACACGTCCATGTGTGTATTGTAGAGCAGCTTATACGGGATGATTAAATATCAATGTGTGATTAGATTGTGTTTTGTTTACAAATGCCTTTGTTCTCAGAAGACAGGGGGCCATTGGTGGAGATCAAGATTGGCAGCACATTCCAGCCAATAGAAAGCACCAGCAAGGTCAGCGGTTGCTTGCCTCCATCTCAGAAGAAGCCTGGTTCAGCTCCTCTACCTAAACCGGGACAGATGAGACAGACTCCTCCACCTGTACCCAAAGACACAGCTGTGGAGAAGTACTCTGGACTGAGGTTAAGGTAAACACAGCCTAGATGGACTAGGACTAGGACGGCAGCCAACAGCTGCAGTATGTGTATCAAGCAGTTTTGGTAACATAGTGTTTAATACCGAACAGACATTGTGATACATTTATAAATGGTAAATACTATTTATTTGACGTATTTCATATTGTATTTATGCCAACTGTTTATTTTTTGTTGCTCTGTTAGTATAATTTTATCAGTTCGAGTTTCATTCTTTATTTTTTCTTTCAGAATTTGGATGCTTATGGGATATTTTTTTAACAGACATGTTTGCGACTAGGGACAGGTATCTGTACATTTCGTACATTTCTATTTCAGGAGACCACGCGTGTCCTCTGTTGAGATGGACAACAAAATGGCGGACCGCGTGTTGATCCGCCTGTCTCAGTTGCCTGAGCGCCTGGCTCGGGAGAAGCTGGAAGACAGCGACTGGGTGACTTTCGCCGTGCTCACCCACAAGGTCACCCAGCAGAGCAACAGCAGTGTGAGTCTTCACTAGACCACTCATGGGATTCCCAGATGTATTATGTTGCTGTAGTAGAGTTAAATAGGTCCTGAAATGATTCATATATAATTTCTATTTGGGGTTTTGAAACCATCTCCCTGTAGAAGCAGCATTTTGCTACTATGCAGCAAACGGCTGAAATAAACTTCCAGAAGACTTGAGACATGCTCCAAAAATGACTACTGTTAAATTTTAAAAAATGTAAAAATCTTTATGTTCACCATTGATTTCTGCCATGCACGTATTCAAAGAGGACTGTTACACTCCCCGCCTTAACTGCACACAACTGAATATCTTTCACTTAGATTTTTGCTATGCCGTTAAACATTTTGATGTTATTTTATTATGACCTCTTTTCAATCTTCGGTTAATGTGAATATGCATTGAATCCTGCATTATTGTATAACAACGTGTTTGTGTGTGAAGCACATTACGTCATCAGTCATGCATTAAATGCCCTTGCCTTGACGCTGAGCCTGTCTCTGTCTGCAGGGCAAAACCTTTAGCATCTGGAAGCTGAACGACCTCCACAACCTGGAGGTGAGCGTGTCGCTGCTCCTGTTTGGGGAGGTACACAAGGAGCACTGGAAGACTGAGCCGGGCACCGTCCTGGGCCTCCTCAACCCCAGCCCCATGAAGCAGAAAGATGGCTACGACGGGGTAAGGACTAGTTAGGGCTAGTTAGTTAGCTACAATACAAACCACTACCTCATGTGCTTATGACACCACCACATCCCCGTCTTCCAACACACACACACACACACACATTGAACACACATTGCCAAGGCTTGTGTTGTGGCATTGTCTGTCCCAAGATGGACTCCGAGATGAACTGAGTTGAGTGAATCGGGTTTATTAATGGTGAAATGGGTAGAAGAAGTACAGATGCTGAGCCACGCTATTCAAATCGACGTGTTCCCAAAATGTTCTCAGAATGTTCCACGTATGCTCTCTGTGCGCTAAGCTTATTCATACATCCCTCATCATATGCATGCTCACATCGCGCCATAGACATCCTTGAAGGCCTGACGCCTAGACACACATGGTCAAGACGTAACATTTAAGATATCATAAGCATAACCGGTTGAAACCGGTTTGTGACCTAGGTCACTCTAAACCATAGAAGTATTTGCTCTAAACCAGGGCTATAAATGCCCTGCAAAGGCTCTGTTACTACGTTGTTACTACGCTGTTTAGTTTTCCTGTTTACATATCCAAGACTATGGAGAAACACCAGATTATTGTTTCAGATAATGGCCACAGAATGGGCAGCTAGCTAAATGTGAGGGAGATGTATGCTTAATTTGACACAATGCATTAGCTTACGATGACAGTGTAACACATTTGAGTAGTTCTAGTAAAACGTAACATTAGTGTCACATACAGATAAGTGGTGTCTGTTCCCCTCACTACTGCAAGGCAGTACGTGGAGAGGGAAGTGTGTGGGAATGTGATGGTGATAATACATGCCTCCCTGGGTCAGGTGAGCCTGTCGGTGGACAACCCACAGAAGGTGCTGCTGATGGGGGAGGCCCAGGACTACGGAACGTGCAAGGCCATGAAGAGGAATGGGGACCCCTGCTCGCAGATCGTCAACCTGGTGAACCCCAACCCCACCCCCTATTCCCATCACTAGTTCCCTTTCCTGTTCCCTTCCCTTGTTTCCTTCCCTTCCTTAATTCCCTTGTTCTCCTCCCTTGTTTGCTTCCCTTCCCTAGTTCCCTAGTTTTGTGTGTGCTGTAACTGTAGAGACAGTGAATATGTATCATTAGCGATATGGGAGGAAGTTCACCCTTTGTGTGTGTGTGTGCGTGCACGTGTGGGTGTGCATGTGCAGTACGAGTGCCAGTACTGCCAGTTCCACGTCAAGGCCCAGTATAAGAAGATGAGCTCCAAGAGAGCCGAGCTGCAGTCGTCGTACTCGGGGAAGGTCCCGGGCCGGGCCAAGGCCAAAGGGGGCAGCCTGAAGGAGCGCCTGTGTCAGGGAGGCTTCCACTACGGCGGCGTGTCCTCCGCTGCCTGCGCCACCGCTCTGTGAGTGCCGTTCAGAGGCCACGCCCACATTTTAGTCTTCTGTTCAGTGGACAGAAAAGGGGTGGAGCGCTGAATCTGAATAACTAATGTCACTTAAAGGGATAGCCGGCGACTGTACTGGTAAGGTGACACACCTTTTGCCAAATTGAGCGACTATTTCCCCTTGCAGCCCACTAGTTGCCCGTCCTGTGTGCGTTCTGAAGAAATGACCCAGTCACCCACATCAGTATTTGTTGTTGGCATGGCATTGAAGGGGAGATGTGTTTTTCATAGGGTGCAAATATCAACAAGGTTGATAGCAGCTGGCTAATGCTGTTTGTTGTGTAGAGATGGTCTGGAGAAGTCTTGACTCAAATGAGACACGCCACTTGACGTAGTCCAATGTTAACAGGTTATACTAGGCTAGAAGGCTTGTTTGTTTGTTTCAGAACTGCTTCTAAACCAAGTAAGCCTGGACAACGCACTTTGGACACGCTATTCGTGAAGGGCTCTGCACATCTGGTTGACCAGGCCAAGAGACTAGGTGATTAGTTATTGTATAGCCTGAAGCAGCTCTCCTACGTCGGAGACCAGTGAGACACGAGAAGTGAAAGCTGTGATGTCATTCGAGGTCAATTCTAATTTAAATATGAGCTGTTGTTGTCCTCAGCCATGAAGTCAGGAGAGGTTGCAGGCTGCTCAGACGACTTCAAGAGCTTGTTGTCCGTGCCTTCTCCTGGAGCCCTGCAGCTGAAGAAGCACCTGGCACAGAACAAACACACAGGTAGCTCTTTAATAATATCTGTTATTTTATTTTTGTTGCCAAACACGATAATCTCAGTTTTATCTTGATTCAATTGTAAACAGTTTTGGTTCATCCAGGTA
>JAODLL010001562.1:0-13049 GCA_026546735.1 Forbesichthys agassizii
CTTGTGACTTATCCCGGTGGCGTGGGTGCTAGTGCTTCAATGCTTCGCTAGCAGCGTATGACGTAAACAAACGAACAAGATGTTTCCGAAGCGACCCAGACTGGCGCGCTGCGGCCAGACCCCTCTCAAAAGTTTGGGAATCCCTGGCCTATATGCTGATGCCAACCGGCCTTTAGCCTATAATATTGATAATGTGTTATAGCCTAGCCAATAAACGTTGCATTTAGGCTATTATAAAGTATAGCCTAGGCCTATACACAAACTTATAATAACATACACAGTTTATTTTACGGTTGAGCATCTGGTATTCCTGATTTGGGTTTATTTCCGCCAGGGGGAGACATATGCACTGTAGATGCTCCATCGCGTTCACACAAAACACACACACGCGCGCGCGATTGGGAGAGTTGGAGAGATAAAAGAGAGAGAGAGAGAGAGCTATTCCCATTTGATGGGCTATATTTCAGCAGGTGGCGCCTGTAGCCTGGATGCGGGTTTGTTGCGGCGTCTCATCACGTGACCAGGGCTGGAAAGCATCGGAGCTGCGTAACGCACCAACCGCTCCACAGCCCGCCCGAGTGTCGGTGCTGACAATTGCGGAGGGCGTGGAGCCACCAGCGTCCCGGTTCGTCAACCTCCACCCTATCGGTCCGACACGAAGTGATGCGAGGCGGTTAGTCTGGAAAACCAACGCAGAAATTTGTAACGTGTCCTTTTTGATTTCTAAGAAGACATCGACACTGACATTGATATAAACGCGCCTGGCCCGGTCCGCTCCCCGGGTCTGGTTCTGCCTCGCTCACGGGACATGAGAAGGCAAACCCGTCAGGCCGCACCGAGGCTGCGACACGGAACCGTCTCTGTTGTTCCTCCAACGGGATGCTGCCGCCATCAGAACACAGTCACATCTGGGTGGCATCGTCGGTGTATATTATGACATAAAACAGTGATATTTTGATCTAAACTCCCATCAGAATTAACAGTGTAATCCCGCCTGTAACCTCAATATTTGTCAGAACATCGCCGTGTGTTTGTGTGTGAGTGTGTTTGTGTGCGTGCGCGGTGCGCTCCTCGGGAATCCCCCTGAGTGTTTCAGTGACAGTGCATCATGCCCACGTCCCGTTCCGGCGCGGCCCAGGTGGACTTCTGGGTGGAAGAGTCCCGGAGAGACGCGACGGTGGAGGAGTACTACAGTATGGGGCCGGAACTGGGCAGGTATGGAATTACTTGGCTAGGCGGCCTACTGTTCTCATGGACACTGAACTGGCAGTGACAAGTATAGGCTATAGGCACTGGGCTTTTCTTTTAGATTCCTTGTTTTAGGCCTACATGGTGACCTCTTTAGCAGCCCAGAATAGCATCAGACTCTTCCCTTCATTAGCACCACTGTCACATAGGCAACTCTGTGTGCTGAACTGATAGCCTATACCCCTGTAAGGTCAACACGGGACTCTCTGACTTTCTGATACTGGCTGATAGCATTGTCACTCACACAATTATGTCTTCGTTTTCCAGTGCAAAAATTTCCAGTGCAACAATAGCAGTGCATTATTTACTAATGTATAATAAAACATATTTTAATCAGTAACCCTAGCCTACACATTTCACATATTTACAACACCTGTAAACAGAGTTCTGTTGTTTAGTTTTCCTCATTGCAAGTTTAACATCTGACTTTGTCATTGACTTCTGGCCTACTAGTTGGTCATCATGAATATCAATCAAAATACCTAGCTTGTCAAGTAGGCGCTGACGCAGTTACCCTGCACTGTGTCCCATACTTTTACATATTTAACTAAAGGCTAGCTCTGCGAGAGTAAGAATAGCATAACAATCTAAAACACACACGCACACGCACACATGAACACATGCACACCCACACACACACACACACACACACACACACACACACACACACACACACAAACATTGAGTTGTAGAGATTTTGTTGTTTATTATTGGTGTAGATTTCCTTTTAGGAGTCATTTTTGAACATGCACACACACAAACAAACAAACAAACAAACCACACCAGTGTCTGTTTGGAGCCACCGTAGTTCTGCCCTGTTACCAAGCTGAGCAGGCAATGGTTTCTGTTGCTATGGAGACCAGCCTTGAAGCATTGGGGTGTGTGAGGTGTATTAGCTTTAGCTGAAAAGAAGCCAGGCCAATATACCCCACCCCATGCGCACGCACACACGCATGCACGCACACGCACGCACACACACACACACACACGCATGCACGCACACACACACACACACACACATACACACACACATACATTAGGCTAACATAGATGTGTTGACCTCCTCTAGGTATTCTGAGGAGGATGAAACTTGTATTTATGTGCATTCGTGTGTGTGTGTGATTATGGCTGATAGGTATTACTACATCTATACATGCAGTATATTTGATGTAGGTAGGCTTTGCTAAACATGCTGTGTTCTATATGCATAGTTACAGTAGAGATACAGTGTATGTATAGGTACAGAGAACATATAGACATATTGCTTTGTGTTTCTAGGGGTGCCACTTCTGTTGTGTTTCGCTGCGAGGAGAAACGAACACAGAAGACATATGCTGTTAAGGTTCTTAAAAAAACTGTAAGTGCACCTGATATTATAGGCTGTTTTTACTGTTGACAATGACACTGCCTAACTCAATCCATACTGAGTCAAATAAATAATCATGTTATATTGATGTAACACACTGTTTAAATCCACCTATATAAAAAAAGTCTTAAATACCCATAATATTTTATCTAAAGTATGAGCGCTTTGTTGATCTTTGACAGATTGATAAGAAAATAGTTCGGACAGAAATTGGTGTCCTTCTGCGACTATCTCATCCCAACATTGTAAGTAAAGCTGTTTTCAAGTATAGAGAGGGAAATCCAAAATTACATCATTTTAGTTTACTAGATTTGCGTATATATTTAGTAAATTATTGATTTTACTAATGTGTTGTTCCGTCTTATTGGGATGTTAATGTCAATAATAGTAAATATCAATAAATAAAGCTTAGCATCAATGTGCTTCATGTGCTCTGGGGTTTCTGTTCTCAGATTCGTCTGAAAGAGATTTTTGAGACGGAGACGGACATTGCCCTCGTTCTAGAGCTGGTGACGGGAGGCGAGCTATTTGACAGGTACACATGCACGCACACACACACACACACACACACACTGAAGCACACTAGTATACATGCACAGACATATTCTAATGACATACTTACACCCACACAGTCTTTAAGCATGGTGTTGTTGTGTTGTGCAGGATCGTGGAGAGAGGTTACTACAGTGAGAGAGATGCCGCACACGTTATCAAGCAGATTCTGGAGGCAGTGGCGGTGAGACATACAAACAGGAAGTGATGTCATTCACTTCCCTCTGTCCATACTACTAGTACAGACCTCAATACCGGTTCCAGTCTAGTCTAGTTTATCTGTCCAGCTTGTCATGTCTAGTCACTATAGTCCCTATTTCCAAAACTCAAAGGGACATAAACACCCTATCTCTCAATATGGGCATGGGTTCAATTCCCGATATGTATGGCCTAACAACTACCTTAATACCTGTAACTGTACTCGCTATAAAAGGGGATAAACGCCTCTACTAAATCAATGTTTCCAAACCCTGGACATTGGAAGCCAATGCCCTGCATGTTTTTATTTTGTTCTATTTTTTTATTTAACCAGGAAATCTCACTGAGATTAAAACCTCTTTTCCAGGAGAGACCTGGCCAAGAAGTATCTTAAAACATACAACAACATATAAATCATACAGTTATATAGTATACATATAATAATGCATACATAAATAAAAAGCTTTGTTTGTCCCTTAAATAGATAACCATAAAATGCTATTAACAACTACAATGTCCAATACCGGTAGTCCTTTGTTCCATATAATTTAGATTTGATAAAAACTGTCTTAAAGAAATACATTTACATTACATTACATTACATTTACAAAGAGTTTTGAAGGCATTCCAATCGGTAGCGGCAGCAACCTTAAAATATATTCTATTCAATTCTGTACAGACACGAGGAACATACATTTGAAACAGATCCATTAAGCGTAATACATAGTCGCTTTTACTTTTAACTAAAAACATGCTAAGGTATGTTGGAACTAGCCCAATAAGAGCCTTCTAAACATAACCAAGGGCCACTGAGTATAGGGTGCAATGATGCGTGCTATAATTACATCCAGTGAAGAATCGTAGTGCAGTGATAAACAATATTCAATATTTGTAGACACTGGGCAGAAGCACTCATGTAAATAAGGTCACCATAATTCAGACAGTTGCAGACACCAAATATGTTCTGGCTTGAATGGATAAGCATGATTTTGACCTATAGATAGTTAGTTCTATATCTGTCTATAGTTTTAGATGTCTACCTGCTGCAACACACCTGATTCTAATTAATTGGTTGCTATCCATCTCTTCAGAAGCCTGATAAAGACCCATTCATGTGAATCAGGTGTGTTGGAGCAGGGAGACATCCAAGACTACATCCACACATACACTGCTAGATTTTAAAACAGAGGTTTTTCAAAATAGTTACAAAATAATAATCCTTCCACACCAGCACGTTTAAAAAAATAATTATGTCAAGAGCATGCCAAGCCAGGAGCCGGTTATATAATCCTAACCTAAAAGACGTTTTGGCCAATCAGAAGCCTGACTACTGCTACTGAAATGTTGTCAGTGACCTCAATAGTGAATTCTGAACCTCTGCTCGTCATTATACTTGGATAGTATGTAAACATGTAAAACATCATGTTAGCGAGGTTAAAACCATCACAGTTTTGCCTACGTCCTCCATTGCTCAAACATCCCACATGTAAACCAAATACTTTAAAATTATAGTGATGATAATGTGTTTCAATGGCAGCACAAATGCAACACTTTTAATCTGAGCAAAGTCGCTCCCCTCCTTTAAAAAATAGAATGTGGGAGTTCCGTCTGTTGGAACATCTCTGTTAAGTTATATTATCTCAAACTAAACACCAGCGCACAAGCTGACGTTGCAAGCCCAAAACTCAGTTTAACCTGTCTACACATAAACGCAGAGGACGGAGTTAAAATATCTTCACCCTGGCAGGAGTTTTGCTAAACCTTCAGTGTTAGTGATCGGATGCAGTGTTTACATGTGGATGAAAGGCCAAATCACGCAGAACAATGGTTGTTTATAAAAATAGCAGTGTACGTGTGGATGTAGCATAAAACAAACATGCAGGACAGTGGCCCCCAGGACCAGGGTTGGGACACTAAACACCAAATGACCTACTTGCAATTAATGAAGGGTTTTCAGAATTTCCTGATTCTATTCTGATTTTAATTACTTTATTTAAATGGATGTTTGTTTGTTTGTTTGTCTGTTGGCAAGATGTGTGGCTGGTTGACGTGAAAACTAGCAGATTGAGTCAAACATGGAGAGATTATCAACACACACACATACACATGCACACACACACCTGATATATAGAAACATCTCTACCCTGTAATCCGAGCATAGCCATATCCATTTTGTACACAAACACATATGCATACACACAAACATACGTACACGCGTCCAGAAGCATACACGCAAACATTTGGTTGAAAATCTGATGTGCATTTCTCTAAATTTAGGTCAGCTGTCAGTAGTCCAAGAGAGACAGATGTGTGTGTATGCATGTACACGGGACTGTGTCCGTGTGTGTGTGTGTGTGTAATCCTCTCAGAATCAGGCAGTGATTTTCTCTGGGTTTAAGAGTCCACTGTTATGTCACATCTGTTCTGTACTGTGTGCTCATGGCACTTGTTGTTGTTTGACTTTTAGGTGAGGAAGGAACACATGCATGTGTTCTTGAGCAAGGCACTCCACTCTTAATCCCACATATTTGAAAACACACAGGTGCATGTGCAGGCGCAATGCACGCCTGGATGTTCTGTCTGACATTCATCTCTGCAAATGAATTCAATGACTGTTTAGCAGATTAAAGGGATAGTCAAGGGAAATCAGTCATTTTAGTCTTAGCATGTCATTAAAGGATGTAGAGGCTTAATATAAACACCTACAAACTATGAAAATCTACTTCCATTTGAATCTCAAAATATTCCCTATATTTATTTCACTTTCTGTCTGTCCAGCGATTTTCTGAGTGGAGTTAACTCGAGCGTGGGGACGTCATGCCGCTCCTGGACTATACAAGTAAAAAGTGTCACAACAAACAGCCTCTTTGCGTTTGAGTCTGACTGCCTACGGCAGCTTCTGTAGTACATTTTTACTATCTGAAAGATACTCTGAACTAACCATTGTGACACAACTTGGATTATACATGGATATTTGGCAGTTTCTTCAGGTGCTTCTGTCTTCTGACTGTTCATAAATACACCGTTTTACTGAGCCAATCGTCTGCTGAAAGACGGGCCATTGCAGCTAGCTAGAGGAGTGAAGAAATTAAGAATGTTACGCAATAGCCTAGAGTTGAAAGGGGGAGGGGGTATGGGGGGACATTACGAACACACCCATTCAGCCCCGAGCCCTTTGAATGTAGCGTTTTTTGTCATAATGTTAACACACTTATTATAATTGTTTTGAAATTATTTATTTGGTTGATGTATATTAAATATATCCCTCTGCAATTTATTGGGAATATTTCTGCACCTTGTAAGCGGTTTCCTATCTCTTTAAACAGTAGAGTAGAGGTGTAATGATGATAACCGAGACCGATATGCAAAGTCAACCGTCTCTTTCTGGAAGACTAGCTGCAGGTGCAGCCTGTTGAGCTCTCATTACGTTGCTCATGTAACAAAACTAATTTTTCAATTCACTAGAACTCAAAGAAATGTATAAGAACCCCCAAAGCCTATCTCTCGAGTTGCATCAAAACACAACACCAAGCAAATTTGTTCTTTTGTTCTATTGAATGGCCTATTAAGCCTCCGTGACTACGATGTTGGCAGTTTGCGGGGGTTATGGCAACAAGTCTGTTGTCTTCCATTGTATTCTCACACTAAACAATGTGAAATATATATACAGAGCACAGAGGCTAACTTTACACTATGAAACTTTGACGCAACTGTAGTTACTTGAAACTTAGGTGAAACTAAGTTTTGCAGGCGTTGATATGCATGGTGTAAAAGGGTGTGAACACAGTGTGTAAAGCCCTCTGCAACACACTTTAAATGTGTCTGAAACTTAGTTTAAATAGTTGCAGCACTCTCAACTTTTTGAAACTAGTTGCTTGCTTGTAATATTTCAGATTACTTAAATATCTTGAAATTTATTTTTTGGAACATTTAATCTGATTTCAAACATAGCTGTAGGTTATAGTTCTATGATATCAACTAAATAGCTTGCGTTTGATATCAGAACAAAATGTTTAGGCTACCATGTTGGTGTTATTAAGAGATTCACTGGAATTAAATATGTATTTTATGCTTTGTTAGAACACTAAGACAAAATGTTTACCCTCTATGGCTTATGCTGCTGACAAAGACAGCAAAATAACAATCAGCGATCTTCTATTAAAACTTGAATGGTGAAATGATCCATTGATTTCTATTTTGATAAGCCCTTCACCCATGTTTAGCCTTTTTGTAGTTTTTTTCCACAAATAAATAAACAAGCAATAAAGCACCCATAGCTTGATTTCAACACAGTCTATTCTCTGGGAGAGCCATTACATTATGAACAAAGTCAGACAGTTCTGTAGCAGGTCATCGCGCTTCGTATGATTGCATCATGTAACTCTTCTCATTGTCTTTCAAATGAAGATACAAGGAAAAAGGAATATGTGTCATTTTTCAGTTGTTTAAAACAATGGATACCACAGATTCAACAGGTTAAACATGTTATTTCATGTTTTAATTTTTAGTGGTCCAAATTGTTGGTGATTTAATAAAACCTACACCACTGTAAAAAGAACTGTCAAATGACTGGCAGCATTGGCTGCCAAACAAAAACTGTAGAATTAAAGGAAAATTCTAATATAGTAAAATATTGTTATTTTACAGTCAGCCTTACTTACCTCCTTAATATTTGTGAGCTGGTTTTCCCCTTATGGCCTTGCAGAAAATGCAGAAGCCATGGCAGACGTTAGTCCATGATTGGCCGCTCAGTCACAACAGTCTAAATTGGACAGACGTCATTTAACAGATTCACGTCTGGGTATTGATGATGTAGCAATGTGTATTTTATTTTTTTTTTTACAAAGAGGATTCCTCTCCAGTGCAGACATTCAAATAACTTCGCTCTGCAGACACCTCACTTCAAACTAAGTATAACACCAATCTAAAAGAGGACTTTGCAGAAAAGGCTAATTGATGATTTGTTAACTTCATGACATCCACTGAGACTGATTGAAGCTTTTTGTGTTATTGGAAAATTACGATACCCCCCGAAGTTGCACCCCCTCAAATGTGATCATCAACCACCATCACATTATGTAGGCAAATAGTAGGCTATGCCATTTACTGTATCCAGATTTACAGTTTGAATGTAAAGGAACACATAAATAAAAAACAAATGAGATGTACTTTAAAATTACAAAGATCCTACCCCGAAACATGTCTTAAATATTGATGTCTGCACCTAACCATGGATTTGGAGAATCATACAAAATGTATTATTTTGAAATGTAATTAGATTTACAATGTTAATACAACATTTTACTGTAATGTTATTTCACATAGGTTGTATCAACCTTTATCTTTGGCCTGTGGCCCACCACCCAGAATATGATTGGGCCCTGGCACCTCTGATCTAAAGTGTATTAGATGTTGCTAGACTGACTTTAAAGGTACACTAGTCAGCCTTTCCTTGTGTTGATTTAGACCTACATTACATCAATGTTTTGTTTAAAATTCCTTTCCCACAGCTGAAATCAAAAGACAACATCGTTCTCTACTCCTCCTCCTCTCCACATCATATACTCACACTGATCAACCCACCCAAAATACCTCATAGACTCACTATTCTGTACAACCCCCCCAACAGACCTCATAGACTCACTATTCTGTACAACCCCCCCCCAACAGTCCTCATAGACTCACTGGCTCTACATTGGGTCTATCTGGAAGCAGACCTCCAGTCAAATCTAGTATGCTATGCTGTGGTTGTGTTGAGACTGGGTAGCTCCCAGTCTAAACTGGTGAAGAGAAGTGAGCATAGCTCTGTTTGATCAGGGTGTGTCTGTCTAACAGGCTCTGTTTATGATCTCATCTTGTTATCGGCACAGAACCTCAGTAACCTAATTAACTTTTCATTGTGTCCGGGTGTGCATGTGCGTGTGTGTGAGTGTTTAGCCTGGTTGATAATGGACCCTGATGAAAAGACATAAAAACACGGCCTCTCGACGAGAGCTAGTGTGTGTGTGTGTGTGTGTGTGTGAATGTGTGTTCAAATCTGTTCGAGTCAACTGACAAACAAAATCTAGAGAAGAAGTAAATATTCATCCTCATGTGGAAACAAAGCATGTAACGGCAGAGACTCCAATCTGTCCTCTTCACGATCCATCTGTCCCTGTACTATAATGTGTCCACTGGTGTTCATTGTGTGTGTGTGTGTGTGTGTGTTTCAGTACCTACATGAGAATGGGGTTGTGCACCGTGACCTTAAGCCAGAGAACTTGCTGTATGCTGACCTGTCCCTGGATGCCCCCCTGAAGATTGGTAACACATTTAGTCATAGTCATTTATAACATTCATTAATTGAATTAATTCACATTTTAAAAAACAAATATCAGGCTGTGTCTCTTCATTTTGTAGACTAAAACATAAACAATACAAAACGTACATGATTTTGACTGTTTGTGTTGCTAGCGGACTTCGGCTTGTCGAAGATCATCGACGACCAGGTGACAATGAAGACCGTGTGTGGAACCCCGGGTTACTGTGGTGAGCGCTAGGCTGTAGTCATGATATGAGGTGCAGGCTCCATGAACAGTGGCATCAATACATACATACATTTAGTGGAATGTATTATTATTTATTACATAACATTGAATACAGTGACAAAACCAAACACTTAAAGTGTAAGCATTCTGGTGTTAAAAGTAAAACATTTTTTAGGCTTTTATGGAGTGAAAATGGCTAGAAATCCCTGGACATTGCAGGTTACCAACTGTACCCCTCGTCCACGCGTACATCATCAAATTCCCATGATAACAAAAATGGGGCCTCCTCCCCTCATTCTTTGTGCAAGTTGTGCGATGGGTGGTCTGGCTCAGAGCTGGGGTGCAGTTACACTTTAATCTTGATCATCCAGTATGTGGACATGTTGACTTAGTGAAGCTATTGTCAGCCGTTTCACCACAGTTAAATAGGTGAATCCTGTGATATTCCCAGTGAAATATATGATATATTGATCCTAGTCTGGTTCATTTGCCTCCGTGCAGCTCCAGAGATCCTTCGAGGGAACGCATATGGACCAGAGGTTGACATGTGGTCTGTAGGAGTCATACTATACATCCTGTGAGTTCACACACAGTCACAGTCACAGTAACAGCTTGTGCTACTTGAGAATCCTTTCATTTTTTTGTGCGTCCATTTCCTCCAACCACATCCATTAGTTATGAGCCCTAATGAGAATCCTAACGAGATAATGAGCAGGGCTGCTTCCTCCCCAGACTATGTGGGTTCGAACCATTCTTTGACCCAAGGGGCGACCAATACATGTACAGCCGCATCCTCAACTGCGACTATGAGTTTGTGTCTCCGTGGTGGGATGAAGTCTCCCTCAATGCAAAGGACCTGGTGAGCTGTTCCACCTTCAAGATGAATATGATGCATTACAATACAAAATTGCCACTGTCCCTTGATACAGTAGACATCTCACTGTGTATACAGCATTGTTTTGTTGTGCATAGAGTGCTTGATCTAGCATCCTCAGCATGGTTAAAGGATTAACAAGTCATACAAGGTGAAGTTGACACCATTTGAGTCTCTTGACAGGACATGACGTGTTTATCTGCTATAGAGGTCCTCAGGGGTCCCTATTGACCCCTGCACCTGTTGACATGTAAACAGGTGAGCAGGTTGATCGTGCAGGACCCTCAGAAGCGCCTGAGCGTGCAGGAGGCCTTGAAGCACCCATGGGTGCTGGGGAAAGCTGCACGGTTCTCCCACATGGACACGACTCAGAGGAAGCTGCAGGAGTTCAACGCCCGTCGCAAACTCAAGGTAGCCTCGCTGGTTGCAACGTGTTACAACCAGACCTGCCTCATGTGTCTTTTTGAAATGCACTGCCTCTCCAGTCTGTTGGCCTGTTCATGCCTCCATGGGTTTGGTGTGTCTGTTAGTTCTCCTGTAAGTTTACCTGGTTACCTGTCTATATGTTTTCCTGTGTCCTGCCTCCTGACTGTGTCTGCATTTGGGTACTAAACCTTGACACAGATATACTTTATTTCCTTGAGATTGCCAGCAGTGCCCCAAATACATGTTTGGTGATGGCATTTTATTCAGGCATGTCTGAATGGAAATGTGCTCTACACACTGAATGAGGTGTGTGTGTGTGTGTGTGTGTGTGTGTGTGTGTGTGTGTGTGTGTGTGCGTGTGTGCGTGTGTGTGTGTGCGCATGTGTGCGCATGTGTGTGTGTGCTCGTGTGTGCGTGTGTGTGTGTGTGTGTTTTCAGGCTGCGATGAAAGCCGTCGTTGCCACCAGCCGCATGCACGAGTGTTCCCGCCGTCGTACAGACAGCTGTGATATGCCTGGCTCAGGGGCTTCCAGGCAGGGCAGCATGCAACAAGATCCACCCACACACCCAGAGACAACGGGCCACGTCCCTCCAGCCAAGGAGGACACGCCCACGGTCCGTCTCCAGGGAGACGAGTCAGCAGACGCAGCTGCGCCGTGTCGCCCCACCACCACAAGCCCCGCCCCCATGCCCCCGAGACCTCCGCTGAAAGCTGACGGCTTGAGGATGGCCTCTGTCGTCTCCCAGGCAACGCTGGCACAGAAGTGCTACTCCTCAGCAGAGCCTGCGTTCAGTGGGGCGGAGTCAGCCCCTAGTGAGGCGGAGCCTACATCAGATGGGGTGGAACCCTCCCTGGTGTTGGCCACGCCTCCAAGTCCCAGGAGTCTCAGCAACGGTTTTCCTCTGGAGGCTGAGCCTTCCAGTAAGGCCACCCACTGCCAGTGAGTCCTGAGAATAGCATCACCACCGCACACACACACACACACACACACACACACACACACACGCGCGCACGAACACGCACACACACACACACATTTGCACAGGCATGCACACACACACACACACACACACACACACACACACACAAACTTTTTGCATTCTGAGACGAATATGTTTCTGTCTCTGTTGGGATGTATGTACAGACACTGGAGTCACGTATGCAGCTGTATGATAGCAGCTAGTCACATAGAGGCATCTTCTGTTGTGTTTGTGAGCTTGTAGAAACAGTGTGTACAACTTCAGCATAACAGCAGCTACAATGAGCTGTTTACTCTATAAATATTGTTTTGAGAAGGAACACGCTTACTGTTCCAGCCCAAAACCCCACCTTCTAAATTAAGATTTCATCTGTTATGATTAAAAATGTCATCCAATTAGAAGCTATGTCTACCTCGTCCGGTTCAGGGGCTTCCGAAACCGATCTGGGATTGTCCAAAATGGACTGGATAATGCAAAACATCCTGGAATGTCCAAAACATCCTGGATCACTCAGCATAATGTCTGGAATGTCTCTACATTTATACATTACTTTTTCTATCAGAATACACAGTTCTGGACACACAAATATTGTCATCATATCTCTGCCCGTTTGAAGAAGCATCAAAAATCTCACATTACTGCTGCATACTGTATGATAAACAACTATAACTATGCTCCGTCTGTCTCTCAGCGTGACTGTTAGCATTTGTGGATTTGTACAATACACATCAACAGGTGGGTTTAGAAAATCAAATGAATGTAGTGAGTATGTGGTGGGAAATAGACTGCGATCTTAATGGTCCATCCATCCATCCATCTTCATCCACTTATCCGGAGTCAGGTCGCGGGGGCAGCAGCTTCAGCAGGGGACCCCAAA
>JAODLL010001563.1:0-12640 GCA_026546735.1 Forbesichthys agassizii
GTGGGGGTCCAGGAGGTTGTTGTCTGCGAGGTAGAGGGAGAGTTGGTTGGAGACAGCACGCTCAAGGGTTTTTGACAAGAAGGAGAGGAGGGATACTGGTCTATAATTCACGAGTGCTGATGCATCAAGGGCTGGTTTCTTGAGAAGCGGTCTGACTCTGGCTGTTTTGAAGGTCACTGAGACCAAGCCTGAAGACAGAGAGGAGTTGATTAGTGAGGTGAGGAATGATAAGAGGTCACGTGAGATGTCTTGGAGAAGAGTTGTGGGGATAGGGTCCAAGGGACAGGTGGTAGCTAGGTTGGACACTATGAGGGTCTGGACTTCCTCCGTGGAGAGGGGGCAGAAAGCATGTAGGTTGCAGGTTGTCTACTGCAAATGAGGCGTTTATTCATAGTGAACATAAGCATGAGGTTTTAGTACTGAGGGAAATAAGCTTCAGAGTTAAGGATTCAAAAAAGTTTAAATATGATAGGTATTCTATGATAGGTATTCTTTCTTTTCACGTCTTCTAGGATGGAGATTCCACGTTGCCACCTGAGAAACGAAATCAAGTTAGTAAATTGAAGGCTGGCATTCCTCATGAAATAGTGTGCAAACACACCCTTCGTAAATAGCCATTGATTGCAAACATGAGCTCTGTGTTCTACTCATTCAGGTAAATTTAGCTCAGCTGTTGAGAGATTCAAGACAAAATAATAATAAACTCTCTGAAGAAGTGAAGGAATTGAAACAGCGATTGGTGGAATCCCAGGGTGATAACAAGGTACTTTTATTACATAATGCTTCTCTTCTCTCTATCCCTTTTCATGTTTTGAGCACCATTATGATACTTCTAATTCTGATTCAAATGAATGTACCAGGTATTAATGTAAGAGGTATTTGTTTAAATGAAAATGACGAACATTACATGGTCTCTAACGCCACAGCTCCTTCGAATGACCATCACTAGACAGAGGCTAGGGGATGATGAAGTGGGTGTACGCCACTTTCCTGCCCATGAGCGTGAGGACTTAGTCATACAGCTGGAGAAAGCAAGAGAACAGGTGAGAAATTAAAATACATCATGTTTGAACTGTGAACTACCCCTGATGCTTATGTTTGTGTGTAATGTGATTTTAGAACATGACAAAGTAGATTAAAATGACTTATTTTACAGGTATTCACTTGGTTAATTATATATGCATGTATTTATACGAGCTGGTCTTTGTTTTGTGTGTTGATAGAACGAGGTGCTGGAACACTGTGTAAAGTCACTAACTGACGAGCACCAGGAGGTGAAAGCAGAGCGCAATGTTTTTCAGGAGAAAGCGCATCGCCTCAACTTAGAATTGAACCATATATTGGGAAATGATGAGACACAGATTTTAGACATTGATGCACTTTGTATGGAAAACAGGTGTGTTGATGTTGTCTTCCCAATTCCAGTGCAGTACGAGAACCTGAAAAGCCAATGAAATGCCTATTTGAACATTACACTGAAATACTGTAGTGTTGTTACAGCTTAGTGTTGCATGTGTATATCGGTAGGTAGGCTGTATGGTAGCTAGACAATAGCTAGAATTATTAATAAGGCATGTGCAATTACTCCACAGTGACAATTTTCTGTTTGAATTATAATTATGTTGTCATTAGGCTGTAGTATGTGAATGTGTTTACTAATGTGAATCAAAACAAATTCCACACTTTAAAGGTATTTACATGAACGCTTCCGTCAACTTCAAGAGGAGGTCAATATGCTCAAATCAAATCTAATGAAGTACAAGGTACTTGCATATTACTTATAACTAAGACAGTATCTTAGATAATTATATTAATTTAGTAATTGTTAACATTATTGGAAGTTATAGGCACTGTTGTGTATTCCAAAGAAGGTTTTCAAGCCCTCACCAATAAATCCACTGATTTCAGAGTGCCCTGGAGAGCAGAAAGAACACTAAAATGTATGGGAAACCCAACAGTAGTGCCCTCACGGGTGTACTCTCAGCCAAACAAGGTGACTCAGTTTAGAGTTGTTTGTAAAACGAACCTCTTTGATAATGTCTCAGCTGGCCAGGATCGAACATCAGAAGTAGTGTGATGTTTCAGATTGGCCTGAAGACTTGACTAATTTACTGTTGTTTCTTTAATTTTGACAGTGCAAGAATTGTTACTCTCTGAAGAAAATGGTTGTAGTTTGCCAGTGACCCCCCAGTCCATTTCAGATCTAAAGTCCCTGGCCACAGCCCTTCTAGAAACAATCCATGAGAAGAATATGGTCGTCCAGCACCAACGGCAAACAAACAAGTACTTTTGTTGGTTTTAAATTGACTTAAATACTAAGCCAGGCAGAACTGTTACACAAATACACATACTTGCCCCTTAGAAACGTTCTCATATGTCACTAGAATTCTGGGAAATCGAGTTGGAGAGCTGGAGAAGAAATTAAAGACTCTAGAGGTGTCTGGATTGTGGAGCCTCCCAGGTATAGGCATAATAATAACTTATATTTATATAACACTTTTATATGAACTCAGTCGCATAAACCTCTATATTGCTTTTTACACCTTGCTGAGTGATTAGTAGGTATACTATTAATAAAAACTTGCATGTGCATTTTTCTTTTCTCTCTTGCTTCACGGAGGCCTGACGTACAATGTATCTCTGGGATTATATGGAAGTATGTTTCTGTTCAAATGAATCACTGCTTTTCTTAACCTGCATTACTTTTCCCATATTTTCACAATGTTGTATGCTAATTTATCTTGAATATTTTCTCTTTGTTAATAAAATAATTCTGTAACAGGAGGAAGAGATGCTGTAATCATGAGGGACAATCATCAAACCATGCAAACAGACCCTGATGGCCAGAAGGGTAAATTAGTTAACTTTTACTTTGTCCGTTATTGTACCTATTGATTACTGCCTGCCGTCGTCCTTAATGTCAACTGGCTTTGTACTTCCAGAGGACGGCTGTCTAGAAAGGTTGCCTAACACTCAGAACTCTGTGGGAGAATCAACAGCCGTCTCAGGTCAACACCACGATACCCTCCACGGAGATCTGTCTTCAACGGCCTGTGTGGAAGCATCTGAGCAGCATACTTCATACCTTTCCAGGGTAGAGGTGCAAGGCAGCAGCCCATCAGAAAAAACAATTCAGGAAGAGGCGTGTCTGAGCTCTAACCAATCGCAGACCACAGTGGAGTTAGAGACTTTGCCCCGTCACCAGTCACAAGAGATGGTAATGGGAGATTGCAGAGAAACCCATCTGTCAGAGGCTTGGCAACCACAGGAGCCTTCAGAGGACTCCACATTCAGAGAGTCAGGCGATGCATTACATGAATGCCCTGTGGGAAAATGCACTGATCATGACAGTGTGGGTACATTCATGGAAGAGAACCATATTGTGGCTTCCAGCACTATGGAACCAGAGACACAGTCATACAACAAAGAGGACTTCTTAGATTTTACAGTGTGTGTTGCTCAAGAGGAAAACGTCTGAACTAACATACTAAAGTAGGGTTAATTGGGACTTGACTGATAATAAATATTATAAAATATAATGATACTTATTTGAGGTTCTATTTAATTTACGTTAACAAATTAGAAATGTATCTAGTCTGGCAATAATACTACATTATTACCAATGTAATTGCAATATCACTGTTATTATATCATTAACAGTTTACACTACTTGGCAAGAATAGTTCCTCAAAAAACCAAACTCTACCACTTGATATATCATCCTCATAAAAGTAAATTATGTCCACACAACACAAGGTTGACTAATTTATGATTTCAAATCATACCTGTATGTACATTATATTTAGTGTTATTGCCAAAAAGTAACAAAAGCTAACATGGTGATCATTTTCACAAAATATTTCCAAAACTAAATACCATAGCACTTGAACTGCTTTTAGAGATATATTTGGTTGATATGTAATGGACTTTGTGCTGTATACAAAATAGCTAACTTTTTCACAAGTCACATTTTATTCTAGGTAAATGTACTTTGTATAGCATAATACATTGTGATAGCACAGCCTCAGCACAATTTACAATGCACATGTATTAATTGTTCTCACATTGACAGTGTGGGGTCTTGATAACCATTTAGCAGATAAGGCCTACCTAACGGTTACAGAACATTTATGTAAAGCCAAAGCAAGAATTATGTCCTGTACAGTATCTTTAGTAATGTTTAATGAGAGTGGATCTATTTAATTTCAAAAGCGTCATGGAATACTCAATGACTACATGACTAGAGAACATTTGGGAATACTTTTTTTTTTTTTTAAGTAAATTTTTGTGTATTTACATAACATTTTCAATACACCTAATACGTAGTAGGGCTGGACAATTGTTGCATGAAACAGAAATAAACATAGCAGTAATTTGTGGTTAACAAAGTTTCAAGCTTTGCAATATAAAATTATATAAAACAATATTTTATTTGAAAATAAACTGATATGTTATAAAGCTCATACTGTATCATTACTATATTATACTAATCTAATTTTATTTAAGATAAAAATGATTATAGAATATATTCATTAATTGTATTTTTATTTTTTTTTTTGATAAAAGGAATCAAACCGTTTGTGTTGAAGATCAATATTGAAGTCTTGTTAAATCAAATTCTCCTCTGCAGTCTATTATGGAACATATTCCAAAGCTTGGGGGAATAAATTCCAATGACGCAGCAGCCAATCCTCCGTCCTGCATTTCCATGGAGCAGACTCCCAGCATCACCTCCAACTCCTAAGTCATCAACCTTTTCATGGATAACCACTGACCTTCCTATAACTGAGTGTTCCCCAAACAGAACAGCTGACGTTTCCATCACTTTGATGATCCTTCCTTGATGTGCCACAAAGTTTCCAAAGTCTCCTGGGTGATTGGGGTGATCTGCCTTCAGCGGGTTGTAATGACCACCGGTAGAGTCACATCCCTGGCTCAGATCTCCATATTGGTGAACGTGCACTGCTCTGGGCTCTTGAGTTTCTCGTGGGAAACCGTGGAGACGGAAAAAAACGTGAAGAGTTTCCTGTGGATGTTCTTGCCTGAAAAGCACATGGCCATATATCTTAGGCAGGTCTTCGGGTAGTGTGGTGCTGGGCTTCATTTTGCATGCTGCATACAGAGTACCATTGTGTTCAGTAACCTCAGGTGGAACCACCCTGTCAGTATGAGTTGAGAAGCATTCTATTCCCACCAATATAACTACTATTGCTGGATAGAACAATGTTGATCTGAAATAAACAAAAAAACAACTTTAGGACAATATTCAGGACTACCCAACACGTTGTCGCAGTATTTCCTACAAAGTACTGGCCTATGATTTGTTGTTTTTATGAATAATTATACAAATCGGTAGATAGGCCTACAGAACTTCAAAGTCAACAACCACCAACGATAAAATACAGCAAAAATGTATTTATGATTAATGTCCATCAAGATTTAAAATATTTTCTATCGTATGTGTAGGCTATTGGTAGTAATTTCTCACTCACCCGTACGGAATCATTGCAATTTAAATACAGCGACCTTATACGTTCGAACTTCCAAAAGATTATTCTGTGTGTAGGCGTGATATAAGGTGGGTGGAGCTCAGTTGCTATGAGTCGCTAACCAGACACCATAACCATTTGTATGCCCAATATTGCGCATTTCTCTTTACCGTAAAACCTAACAAAATTCACATAAGGCCTACTAGAAAATATAGGCTAAAATAGTTTAGCTTACTCGTGATGCTTTGTCTAGTTTTATCAGGCTTTTACAACATGTTTTCAATGTTTGTATTAGGCTATAGGCCTACTTGAGCAAAATAACCATAAGTACTGGCATTGCAATATTTGTCACAAGTTTACAGCCATGCAGAACACGCATTTTCTCAAACAGTTAATTGCTTAATTATCAAAATCCCTGCCTTGATGTATTGTGTATAGTTAATTAATTAAATTAAAGCAATTATTCCCAAATTGACAATCCAAATTTTGCTTGTCAATCAAAGACAAATATATTTGAAGTGAACATGAAGATTGATAGCTTTCAAATGATGTTATGTGGAGTTGAGGCCGAGGTAGTGTGTGATGTGTGTCAATGTGGATGGGAGGAGAGTGTCAACCAACTTGTCCCATGTTATTATGGGAAGTAGCAGGAAAGAATTACCGTTCTTTGCACGTATTTGTGTTGCTGGCTAGTACATTTATGTTGCCCCATGAATTGACACTTTATATGGCTTATATAAGCCTATTTGAGTAACTTTCAAATGCCAACAGACAATATATTTACAAAAAGTGTCTGTAAATGTATAATATACAGTATATTATATTGCCTACATTAATGAAATTGACGATTACATATATTTTGTTAAGTTAATTGCTCCTTGCATTCAAGAAACATAAAGCAATATCATTAAATCTTTGTGAAATACTGTCTGTACAACGAATTATACACAATTCAATATATTGACATTGGCTATTTTATTTTGAAGGCTCACTCATTACGTGACGATAATGACGTCATCGATAGTGTTGCTGGAAGAACACAAGTCAGGAAGGAAGTTGCTACTAAACTGTGTGCAGTCGCGCTTGTAGTGAGCGGCTGGTTACAGCCAGGAAGGATCACTGCTTTTTGTTTTAGTTTGGTCGTCCGAGTCATGTCCAAAAGACACCGTCTAGATTTGGGTGATGATTACTCATCCAGTAAGAAGAGGTCTGATGGGTAGGTTTACTTTGATTTGGTTTGTTTGCCGGCTAACCATTAGCTATGTCAGCTGAACACAAATTGGCTATTGTTAGCTTGCAACATCATTTTGTGTTTACGTTAGCGGCAAACCATTGGTGTAGGGCAAACGGTTCTACGCAAAGCTCAACTTTAGCTTTTACTTTGTAAATCGATTTGCACTGTGACCCAATGTTAATATCCGTCTTGTGTTCGTAAAAGTTGTTCTGACAAAGTAACGACGTACTATCAGCCGTAATGCTAACGTTAAACATACACACGTGTGTGTGAGTGAGAGAGAGAAGCTAGCTTACGGCTAACTACGTTAGCTCGAGGACGCTTAGCTTAAATGCCGGCTGTTACTCTGCTTTGCAAATTGACGAGCGAATACATCTATAGTCAACTGCGATTACGATGTAGACTACTTGTATAATGAAGTATACTATATCCATTTTACAACATGCTAGCTTACATCAGTACGGTAATAAGTTCTAAACTCTTCTACACTCTACTGATTGTAGCCACTTTCATTCTGCTACAATCGTACTAATACTGACATACCATACTAATGTATGGACTGTCAGATTTACACGGAAGTCCATTAATACTTTATGAATACAATTGCAGAAATCAATTAATGTATAAGTTTACCATAACATTTAAGAAAATGCAACTTTACTTATTTGATCTGTTGATATTGACAGGAGAGACCGCGACCGAGAAAGAGAGGATCGCTCCAGAGACAGGGACCGGGATAGGGACAGAGACAGAGACAAAGACAGGGAGATAAAGACTCCCAGTCTCCCATCCAACAGTGTGACAGCTGGGTTAGCCATGCCACAGCTCAAGCAGATGGTGGTGCAACAGCAAATCAATCCATTCACCAACCTGCCACACACGCCTCGATACTACGAGATCCTCAAGAAGAGGTTACAGCTTCCAGTGTGGGAGTACAAGGAACGTTTCAATGAGATCATCACACGTCAACAGAGCTTTGTGCTTGTTGGAGAGACGGGCTCTGGGAAGACCACACAGGTGTGTTATTGCTACTGTACAGGCGGTCCTTTGCTAATCGCTGAGCCTAAGAAGATCTACCATATGCCACAACGTAGTAAATCATGTTTGCTAAATATGACTAGATAACCTTACGTTCTCTTCAGATCCCACAGTGGTGCGTGGACATGGTGAAAGGCTTGCCTGGGCCCAAGAGGGCTGTGGCCTGTACTCAGCCTAGGAGGGTGGCAGCTATGAGTGTGGCTCAAAGGGTGGCAGATGAGATGGACGTTATGCTCGGACAGGAAGTTGGCTACTCCATTCGATTTGAGGATTGTAGCTCTGCCAAGACTATACTCAAGTAAGAGGTCACACACACATAACGTGATAATAGCTTATGATGCAGTTGTGTCATGTTGTCTTACAATAACAACTGGACACCATGTCCAGTGTTCTAGCTAGGTGTTTTAAATCATCCATTCCTGAACAAATCTAATCTTGTCTTCAGGTACATGACAGACGGTATGTTGCTTAGAGAGGCTATGAATGACCCTTTGCTTGAGCGTTATGGTGTGATCATTCTTGATGAAGCTCACGAGCGAACTCTCGCAACTGACATCTTAATGGGAGTCCTAAAGGAAGTTGTGCGTCAAAGGGGAGACTTGAAGGTATTTCTCCCATCTACTGCACTGTACATATTGACTCCTTTTGATTCACCATGATACATATACAATAGGTTTAAAAATAACTGAACTCTAGTACTATTTTTTTTATGCTGTAAACTAAATAATAAGACTGAACTATGATGGGACACATTAATTCTTGTGTAATAAATGACCAAGTTTGGGCATACTTTTGGTACACTATCGTCAAATGTTAATGTGGCCTTATTTCAAATGCAATACATTGAAGTATGTCATCGGGATTCCACCGGGCACGTGTGCGCAGCGTTCTGGCTCCAACTTGAATTTGTTCCGTCCTCTCAAAGCATCAACTTCCACCGTAAACATTTCAAAAGTGTAGCGCTGGGTGGCAGTTGTAATGGCGCGATCAACAAAAATGACTTTGCCTGTCTGACAGTGACTTACTTTCACTCATTTCCTCTCTCAAAGACTACTGGCATTATATTTCACACCACGGTCCTTTCTGGAACTGATATTTAAAAATGATTTGTGGTATTCTATAACTCTGTGTTTTAAAAATGTTTTTATGAACTAATCGTACCAGATGTCAAATCCTTCTCACTTCTGGCCTCCTGCCACCATTGTAGTTATGTGAAATACGATCGAGAGTATCCACACTTTGTTTTGCACACAATTTCAATTGTATTTAGTACATAAGCAGCACTTATTGGCTTCGTCAAAAATAGATACAGCGCCTATCTTTAGCGAAGCAGAGCAGAGAGCCGCTTCTGGGATGTTTCCAACACGGCCCGCATCACGTGTGGTGGAAGTGAAAGCATTGACTAGAGGGGACTGGCTGCGATAAAGCTCCCGAGGCCGTGTCGGAGCTGAAACGCGCCGAAACACGCACCGCCATTGGAATTCCGGGGTAACTTCTTCACCTCATTTGCATTAGTATAGGGGTTATGCGGAACCATCTTCCGCATTCTGTAAAAAGGGGTCTCATCGCTTCCGATTAGGGGCTCCGGTTATAAGCTGTAACATGCCTTCCTTTTATTAAAGTGTGAAAACTGCGCACAGTCATAAAGTTCGGACCGAACTCAGTGAATAGCTGGCCTAACTGTCTGTCTGCGTGAGCTATGTTCTTGCGTGTACCCTGCTTAATTGTGCACTATCGTGACCGCGGATTCTACCGAAAGCATGCAGATGGTTGCATGATTGAGGCAAGGGGCAGTGCTTTTTTTTCGATTGTATCTTTCAAAATCTGGCTAAGTTACTGTTTTTTCCAAGATGACATACTCATCCTTTAATGTACAAACATTGTCCTGTATTGTACAAGTTAATATTTGTTTCATACCGTAGTTGTAGCATCTGTTGTTCTAATTTCTTTTAAATTAACAAGACCATTTGTACAGTTCTACTGGAGCCATTTAATTTCCGGTTATCAGCAGGGCTGTGATTATCTCTGGCATTCGGCCGCATAGACACATGTCCATTCAAAATATAACTTTTTAATATTGTTGGTTGATGATTGTCGAGTATCTGTGAATATTACGCTGAGAGTTTGGTTCAAACTAATGTAAAGCTACCACTTTCACCGATATGCGGAAGCAATGAGATCTGTTTTCCGGTTTTGTCATGTGACGATCGACATAATCCACATTCATCACTCTTGGTTTTATTGCAGTGGTAGTTTAGTATTACTATGTGTTATAATCATGGTAATCAGTACAATAAAATGAAAAACCCAAGATTATCCCAAAGTTTTAATTGTTCAAGGCTGGCAAAAATGAAACCAAATCTAACAATGTTCTGTTTTTCCCAAATGTTTGTTTGTGGTTAGAAAAGTGAACTGATAAGCGGCACACGGACCAGTAATATCTGTCAGTGTTGTAGTAGAAGAAAATTGCAGTTCATAATAATAATTACAAATGAGGAATATAGTAATAACCAACTGCTTGAACAGACTTGTAGAAAATGTGTCTATTTAGACAATACGATCCACTAATTGTCTCGCCAGTCCTAGAACCATTCTGTTTCAAACGTTTTTTCCCCTTGTCCGCAGGTAATTGTTATGAGTGCTACACTCGACGCCGGAAAGTTCCAGGTGTACTTTGACAACTGTCCTCTGCTGACCATTCCTGGTCGTACACACCCCGTAGAGATTTTCTACACCCCCGAGCCAGAACGAGACTACCTTGAAGCAGCCATTCGCACAGTCATCCAGATCCACATGTGTGAGGAAGAGGAAGGAGACTGCCTCCTGTTTCTCACCGGTCAAGAGGTAAAAATGACTAAGTGGTTTAGTATAATGGTTTATCAAAAGTCAATACTTTATCTATGGATGACTTTATTCCACTTTTTCTTTCTGATACTAAGAGAACCATGAATTGCTGGTAGAGTGAGTCTGATACACAGCCATCTTTTTTTATTAAACAATAAGGCTGTTAATCCATTTACTACTGTACTTTTAATAAAGCCTGGATCAAACAGTGACGTCTACTTTATGTGCTACTCACATGTATAAACTGTATAAATATTTTTTTGTATGTAGTTTTAGTTCTGATAATAAATCTCACCTTGCAGGCATGCAAGAATTGTTTATTTTTCAGTGTGGTTTGTCCTAGTAATAACATGCACCAGTAGATGGCAGTAGTCGACACTTGAGTTGTTAGTAATTGACTTTGCACTGCAGAGCCTTGCAGAAAATGTGCTTGTGTAAATGGCATTTACATTGTAAATCTTTTTTTTTTTGTTGAAGGAAATTGATGAGGCCTGTAAGCGGATTAAGCGTGAAGTGGATGACCTGGGCCCTGAGGTGGGAGACATAAAAATCATTCCACTGTACTCCACACTGCCGCCGCAGCAGCAGCAACGGATCTTTGAGGCTCCTCCTCCAAGGAAGCCCAGTGGAGCAATAGGAAGAAAGGTACTTGTTTAACGATGGGTGTGAAATTAACAAGTACTGGTAGATTTTCTGTTTTGGCGAGTTTGTCCTGCACACTGGTGGGTAAATGTTTGAACATTAAAACCATGAAAGTACATGAAAGCCTACACCGGAACTAGTCTGTTATATTTGTTATGGCTTGGTACCTTCTCAGTTCAGAAAATGCCTGAGAAAATCCAACTGCAAATCGAGTCTTGTATGATCACGTTGTTTTAAATTAAAGCAAATTGGTCAATGCATAATGCCAAGCCATGTTATGCCAATGTAATTCCATTCAAAACAAATCTGCCGGCACTTATCAATCCAGAAACGCTTTGTAAGGTTCATGAGGTAGTTGAATAGGTGGGTAACTGTTGCTCTGTCCTTAGGTTGTGGTGTCCACTAACATTGCTGAGACTTCACTCACAATTGACGGTGTGGTGTTTGTCATTGATCCTGGATTCGCAAAACAGAAGGTGGACGCTTTAATTCATATGTTTTAGTTTGCATTCTTACGTACTGCTTTCAGTATAATACCTGCCGACCATGAACATGTTGTCATAGTGACCTAGTTTGCTAGGATGTCAATGAAATTCACTGTGAAACATGTTGAAGGAGTTGGAATATTGGGTCACACGAGGAAGTTCTTCACAAGGAATCCTGCTGTTTGCTCCTAGCATTAACGATAGTTTATTTCTATATAATAACCCATTTAAAGGCTGCAAAGAGAAGGACATGTTCCATACATGCCAGAATAGTTATAATATGGAGACTCTATAAATGTTAACACAATCAGCGATTGAAGAAATGCCAATTTAGCTACTTGTAGCACAAATGATAGTGTCTCAGACCTCTTTTCCAAAACCTTGATACTTAAATGTTACATTTTGTTGGCACTATTTAATTTATCTAATGACACACACAATAGTGATGAGATGAGACGAGGGAACCGTATCACAGAATCAAGAGTATTGATAAAATGGAAGCATGGAACCCCAATATTTGTAATCATGAAGTGTTTGCCTCTTGTCATGATTTTGCAGCAGTGTGTTTGCAGCATGTGATCTCATGATGTTTTGCTTGTTATGTGTCCAGGTGTACAATCCCCGCATCAGGGTGGAGTCCCTGCTGGTCACGGCTATAAGTAAAGCCTCGGCCCAGCAGAGGGCTGGCAGAGCCGGCCGCACGCGTCCAGGGAAGTGCTTTCGCCTCTACACAGAGAAGGCATACAAGACTGAGATGCAAGTGAGTAGCCCTGCCGTCTAGTTGTATATGGGAGGCGGTGCCTCACACTGGTCACGTACAGGGCAGGGTTAGCCTCACACTGGTCACGTACAGGGCAGGGTTAGCCTCACACTGGTCACGTACAGGGCAGGGTTAGCCTCACACTGGT
>JAODLL010001566.1:0-13047 GCA_026546735.1 Forbesichthys agassizii
ACTAGGTGGAGAGATTATATCTCCACACTGGCCTGGGAACGTCTCGGGATCCCCCAGTCAGAGCTTGCTGATGTTGCACGGGAAAGGGAAGTTTGGGGTCCCTTACTGAAGCTGCTGCCCCACCCCCTGGGTGTGTATTTATCTTAAAAGTATCTAAAATAAATTAAAATGATGCTGTATGCCAAGTACTCATTGAGTGAAGATGATGACCCCAAGGTAAGGCTGATGACCAGAGGAAGCAGAAAACTGAGAGACAACACTGCTGCACAATCCACACCGTCCATGTGAGCAGATGAGAAACATCCAAAACATGAACATAACATTTACGAATATTAAGCAACCTGGAATTAAAGGTAAAAGTACAATGAATAAGAACTGGTAGTCGTGATGTTGTTTGTACATTACCCATCAATACCCACTACTAGTACTTGTATCATACCTGTAAGTAAACTGGAATTAAAGGTAAAAGTACAAAGAATAAGAACTGGTAGTTGTGTACTTGTTTTTACATTACCTATAAATACCTACTACAAGTACTTGTATCATACCTGTAAATAAACTGGAATAAATTGTAAAAGTACAATGAATAAGAACTGCGAGTCATGTACCTGTTTGTAAATTACCCATAAATACCAACTATCATACCTGTAAGTAACCTATACTTAAGTTTAGAAGTACAGTGATTTTGACGTTGTAATTCTAGGTGTTATTTGTAAAATATTGGTCAAATACACAGTAATTACCACAAAAAAATGGAATCATACCCT
Source organism: Forbesichthys agassizii (assembly GCA_026546735.1). Lineage (NCBI taxonomy): Eukaryota > Metazoa > Chordata > Actinopteri > Percopsiformes > Amblyopsidae > Forbesichthys > Forbesichthys agassizii. The sequence continues at coordinate 768 of JAODLL010001566.1, forward strand.
GTACTTACACTTTTTGTTACCCAGTACTTACCCAGTACTTATCCTGTACTTACCGGGTAGTAATTTAAAGTGTTACCCTTTATTGAAATACTGGAATCAGACTTCAGCTGCCAAATTACTAATATACTTCTCTATTAAATATATTATACCTATATATAATAGAAATATATAATAGAGATTATATATTTCCCAATCAAACAACTGCTAACTCTATTGACCGCCATTCAAATTAGAAGGTTCTATTTCATTTCTACTGACCGCCAGAGGCGGTGCGTTAAGCACCTAGATATCCATTGCACGCATGTGCAGGTCGAGTGTTTGTATCAACAAAGTCACTTGTGACCTGGGTGACGTGTGACCCCGCCCCGGTACTAAAGGCACGTTCACCCAGGAAGTGACCTCTTGCCATCTTCTCGCTTCGGTAAGCAGGTTACACGTGTTTTGGCGTCGCTGGGAGTCTCGCAACCCATGCAGGTTGGAGCTGCAGTCACGCCCTCCAGAGACTGCGACTAGCCTTTTCCCATTGTTTTACTCCGGATAGTTTCTGGCGGCAGGTAAGATACTTTTCCTTTTATACAACGCTGTGTACGAGTGTGTTCGCTCTGATCCGGTAGTTGAAATAATACTTTGTTTACGATCGCTTGGGTGCTACTCGCCTTACGCGGATCTCGATGTGTGCCAGCTGGGGCTTTGCCCCGTAGTTGTCGGCCAGGCACGGAAGGAACAGGACTTTTCCCCCTGTGATTTTTGTTTGCATAGTTTGCCGTTCGTTAGCCAACTGGCACGGGCTGCATATAATTTATCGTCTTTTGTCGTAGATAGCGGCTTAGCCTGTCAGGTTTACGAGGTTATTCCTCGCGTCGGCTATTTTGGTTGCCTGAATGCAGCGCTCTTTTCGTTATAGTTATTAAGAAGGCGGTTGTGACGGGCTGGTGTACCCCCAGTGTTTTCGGTTGCTTAAATTCGCCCACCATGTTTACGTTATGCCAGGGCTGTCAGGCCCATCTTGATCCGGAGGATGGCCACGATAGATGCCCATCTAGATGCCCATTCCTTCACGCAGAGAGGTGGTGGCTACAAATGCCTCTCTGACAGGATGGGGGGCCGTCTGGCAATGCAGGACAGTCAGAGGTCAGTGGAGTCCGCGGCAGAAGGAACGACACATAAATGTGTTGGAGCTACAGGCCGTTCTGCTCGCCCTCAACCATTTCCTGCCAGTACTGGCAGGAAGACATGTCCTCATAAGGATGGACAAAACCTCGGTGGTCTACCATATCAACCACCAGAGGAGCACCAGGTCCAGACAGTGTCTGAGGCTGGCCCAACAGTTGCTGTTTTGGGCGCATCCCCACCTGTTGAGCCTTAGGGCAATGCACTTAACCAGGCATTCGGAATACTGCGGCAGACCTTTTATCTTAGCAACACCCCCATCCCGGGGAGTGGAGGCTGCACCCCGAGGTGGTGCAAGCGATCTGGCACAAATATGGCAGGGCGGACGCGGACCTCTTTGCCTCTCGGGCAACAACACACTGTCCCCTTTGGTTCTCTCTAAGGGAGCCGACAAGCCCCTTTGGCCAAGATGCGCTGGCCCACGCATGGCTGACGCGGCTGCTGTACGCCTTCCCTCCCCTCCCCCTGATACTGCCCACTCTAGACAGGATCCTGAGAGGCAACCACAAGGTGCTACTAGTAGCTCCCAGATGGCCAGGGCGAGTGTGGCTCCCAATACTGGTCAGACTACTGGACAGGGAGCCCTGGTGCCTCCCTGGGAGAGCGGATCTACTCTCTCAGCTGGAGTATCAAATTTGGCACCCGGAACCATCTCGGATGCATCTCTGGGTCTGGCCTCTGAAGGGCCAGAACCACTGTTATAGTCATGCGACCCAGCAGTCGTACGGACCATACACCACGCCCGGGCATCCTCCACCAATGCGCTGTACGCCAACAGGTGGAAGTTGTTTTTCGATTGGTGTGGAGAACGACAACAGGAACTGACTCGCTGCTCCATTCCTTGAGCGGCTTTTGTCATGGCATTAGCATCGGCCAGAAGGGTGGGTGAGTTACACGCCCTGTCGGTGAGCTGAGAGTGCCTATGCTGGAACGCAGGGAACACGGGGGTAACCTTGTGGCCAAACCCTTCTTTTCTCCCGAAGAAGTTTTTGACGTCTTTCACAAACCAGCCCCTCAGACTGGCAGCCTTTGAACTCCCAACTCAGGAGGCTGAGCAGGGGCAGGGCAGCCCAGATTTGTTGTGCCCGGTTCGGGCACTGAGGGCATGTGATATACTCCGGCAGTCGGACTCATTGTTCGTCTGTCACGCCGGACATAGGCAAGGTCACGCCCGGTCCAAGCAGCGACTATCCAGATGGATCATGGAGATGATTGGCCATGCCTACAGGTGCGAGGGTCTCCCGATCCCGCCCCAGGTTCAGGGTCACTAAACCAGGAGCGTGTCCGCATGTTGGGTGGCCCTGAGAGGGGTTCCTCTCTCTGAGATCTGTGCAGCAGCCTCATGGGCGTCTACCTGCACTTTTGCCAGATTTTACAGGGTTAATGTGGTCTCGCAAAACCCGCTGGCTGCAGCCATCCTACCTGCTCCATCCCAGACCTCCTGAAGGACAGGTAGGATTTCCTTGTGACTTTGTTGGTATTAGTCATCCAGGTGCTTAACGTACCGCCTCTGGCGGTCAGTAGAAATGAAATAGAACGATGGTTACGTATGTAACCGCAGTTCTATGAATTTCGGATGACCGCCAGAGCTTGACAGTCACTCGGCCTTCTCGCGAGAAGATTGCCAAGAGGTCACTTCCTGGATGAACGTGCCTTTAGTACCGGGGCGGGGTCACACGTCACCCAGGTTACAAGTGACTTTGTTGATACAAACACTCGACCTGCACATGCGTGCGATGGATATCCAGGTGCTTAACGCACCGCCTCTGGCGGTCATCCGAAATTCATAGAACCACGGTTACATACGTAACCATCGTTTCTATTCCCCAAAAAGGGGCGGTAACCATCTTTTCAAAATTTTATGAAAATAATTGTTGTTGTGAGGACATAGCCTGAAAATACAATGTTTCACACTGCATAGGGAAAAATAACTTGTAAAGGAAGATGAATTCTGAAATCAATAGTGTGAATTATATATATTCAAGATTTATGACACAGTAAAAAAAAAGGTAAAACAACCTTGGTGAAGTTTTTGCTGATTTGGCAATCCTTAAGAGTTTTTGTTACACTTGGCTCCTGTTTACTTTGATAAAACTAAACTTGAACATTTTTATTTAAAAATAGGACAAACTCTCTTAAAGGTGTCGTTAGCAATTCTAATACAACACATTTTTGTAAAAATCAGCTAATATCTCCTCAAGGTTTTCTAGCATAACACTGTCCCAGCCTTTGCAATGCACATCCAATGTGGGGGCGGAGCTTCTCAGGGAACACCCTGTGGCATTGGAGGGAGAGGTGCATTTGTTTTGATGTTGAGTTCAAATATCAGCAATTTGCATTGCTACTCCACCTCTACATATTACATTTATGATTTAACTTAACAGAAGTTTAGCGTCTTGAATGCACCAACTTGAAGCAAAATAATAAGAACTCCCAATGTTACAGTTTTACACACACCCACACATTTACGACAAGTCAAGCCAGTACATTGAGTATTCAAAATGTATTACTGATAAAGTTTGATTCCATGTGTTTTTCCCATGTATTTTTTATGTATTCTTTCTTTGCACTGGGTTGGGTGGAGATATGTTGAAAATGTATTTACATCAGGAAACTGGATGTACAACCAATTACCAAGAAGTGTCAGTTGTGTGGTTGATAGCCCGCAACTCAACTTTGCTTTGTTCGTTAAAGTCAGGTCCACATTAATACCAAGTCCTCCAACTTACAACTCCAAGTATGGCTACCTCAGCTGGGAGACATACTACAACATCAGCTACTACTCCCGGCTTCTACCACCTGTACCTAAAGACTGCCCTACGCCCATGGGAACTAAAGGTGGCGTCTGTCAAGTGGTATCTGATATTCACACAATAAAGAATACAAAATAACTTCTTAACATGAAAACCATGACATTCCTTTTTCTCTTCAGGAAAACACATTCTCCCTGATTCGAAGTTGCTGGTTAATCGTTTTTTGTTGAGACAGAAGTTTAGACCAGACCCACAGGGATCTAATTTGATGTTTGGCTTCTTTGCTCAACACTTCACCCACCAGTTCTTCAAGACAAATTTTGAAATGGGACCTGGCTTTACACGTGCTCTTGGCCATGGGGTGAGCCTTTATGACTTTAGAGTCCAGTAATTAATATTTAACCCAAATAAAAGGATTTGTATAGGGAAAATATGACACCATGTACACTTTTATTAGTACAGAAATATACAGTTTATTTTATTTAAAAAAAATTAAAGCTAAATGATGTAAATATGATGTAATAAGTTTAAGGTGCTTTATAAAGTTTTACACTTTAACACCTCCACCCAGGTGGATGCTAGCAATATCTACGGAGATAATCTTGAACGGCAGCTACAACTCCGGCTGCACAAAGATGGAAAGTTGAAATTTCAGGTGGGGTACAGAACATATAATTTCTATGATACAATTCATATACAATTGCAATATGATGATGAAAATATTACTGTACATCAAGGATGTTTGTCTGTGCAGCATGTAGACATCTGACCCTAATTAGTAAACACTTCTGTAAGAGGGTGTGTAGATCTGGTATGATCTCACAATGGCTAATCAGTTTAGCTTTAACCCTAAAATATTAATTATTCATAATAGTTATTGTTTAATAACTCATTGTTCTTGGGCACCACCAACCTGTTTTGGTTTGTATTTATATAAAATACTGACCCGCCACAGTTTGGAACAGCGTAAAATATAAATATTAGTCATATTTTATAAATTTCTTGAATGAAATAATTAATTTCAATCTCAACTGAAGGGATAATCCTACTGGCTAGGGACTCGTGTTCTGTATACAATCACACTGACACAAGGTTAATAATAAAACAGGCATGAATTTATTTAAAATAACATAAGAAATTAGTTAATAGACATTCCACTAGTTTTGGAAATAACTCACCCAGCAGCTTATGAATCAATGTAAAATGGATAGCAGTTAGTTCCGTGGAACTAAGGCAAACACCGTTTGGCAACAGATCACGTCTGGCTAAATCCCTATCTTAAAGTGAGCTAAAAGGGCTAGCGGCTAACGCTAATGCGGTCAGGAAGAGAATGAGGATGTATAAAAACAGTTTCTATGAGATGGAGAAACATTTTGTGAACTGTAAATGCCACACCAGCAGAATCAAAACATTAAAGCTGTTTTACCTGACATGGGGCGAGCTGGCGCTAGCCCGACTGAGAATACCGTAGTTACACTGGGAGCAAAGGGCTCTCGTAGGTTACGGGTCAAGAAGCGCGCTTATTTGGGTCCTTGACCTGGAGCTGAGGTGAGTCGGGGTGCCTCCGGTGGACATCTGGGAAAAGCTCTCTGCTTTCATCCCAGCAAACTCCGTTGATTGAGGAACTTCAGGCTAATTATAGTAAATCGCAGCTTCATGCTTAAAAAGCATCTCACCACTCTTGGATCGTACATTACAAAGGTTTCAGTTCTTGAGTTTAAACAAAGAGAAACAGTAACACGCTTTTAGTTATTTACAAGGAGATTTTGAATATGATGACCTGGGCACCGTCTGAGACTCGCGCTCGTGATTTTAAGGCCAGTAGGAGGGCCTACCAAATTCTCGAAAAGGAGCGTGTTGGGGTGTAACTACCTTCCCAACTTAGATACTATTTGACTTCATAATATGATTCTGTTGTCAAATGATCATATGGCAAAATAAGAAACTTAATTATTTAATAAAAACATGGAAAACCACATGAAGAAATAATATGAAAAATAATAAACATAAATGAAAGCATAGCAATAACCCATGTGAACACAGCCCCAAAATAGACCATGCTTTGATGGCCTTGAAGAGGCAGTAGCCTACTTATCTCATGATTATGGGTTGTAACGTTTCCTAGTTATAACTAGTTATAGTTAGTTTTATTTATGGTGGCATTGACATGCCAACTGATGTAATATCACTATATATATACATGATTTTACTTGAGAAGCATTTAAACCTTAATAAAGAACATTTAAAACCTTACACTCACCTCATACACCTCTCCCTCACAGTAGGGGGCCCAAGATAGCATAGGAGCTGTGAATTCTGGCCCCTGCTGTGAGCACGTGGTCTGTCTTATGGATTTGCAAATTGAGTTTACTGAAATAAAACGTCCTACTTCATAAATTCTTCCTAAATAAATGGGTTTTCTCAGGAGGGTGGCGGGCTTCTTCCTTAGAGATAGGGTGAGAAGCTCAGCTCTCCGTGAGGAACTCAGAGTAGAGCCTCTTTCACGTTGAAAGGAGCCAGTTGAGGTGGTAAGGGCATCTGGTAAGGATGTCCCCTGGGCGCCTCCTTTGGGAGGTGTTCCAGGCACGTCAAGCTGGGAGGAGGCCTCGGGAAAGACCCAGGACTAGGTGGAGAGATTTTATCTCCACACTGACCTAGAAATTCCTTGGGATCCCCCAGTCAGAGCTTTCTAATGTGGCTCGGGAAAGGCAGGTTTGTGGTCCCCTGCTGGAGCTGCTGCCCCCGTGGACTCTGGATAAGTGGATAAAGATGGATGGATGGATGGATGTTTTCAAGTGCTATGTTATCGGAGCTATATGAAATGAAAACGCAACGTTAATTATTGGCAATGTACAAATTAGAATTTATGATACATTTTTTCCAAATTACCAATAATGTTTCAGTTCTGTTAAATATCTGGAACTAAAAATACATACTGGTAATTAAAAACATGCCTTAATAGACCTTTTGACTCATTTAGTCTGTAAAACCCGCCCCCATTGGTTACTGTTGTTATGTTCCACAAACATTTGTAGCTTGTGGGACATTCTATGATAGAGGTCTTTACGGGTCCCAAAAATTGGACCCAATCCGATATTAACCAAAATATGTTTTACCTGACCCGATTTGCATAAATTAAAAGACCCAAAAGTCGAGATCCGTACCGACCAGACCCAACAACAAACAGATCCGTTCCCGAAAAGTACCGTGGACATTTTTTTAAACAGACCTGAACCTATTCGTGTTTAGTATTGAAAGCATAAACATAACCTTAAAATGATGTTGACACAGGCGACACCATGTCACCATCAATAGACAAAGAATATGGTAATGAAGCAAAGTTGGATGTGAATAACAATGCACAGGTGGCTGCTACACACACTGCTTTCAAATGACAAAAGAATGAACATTTCAGTTCAATTTGAGTAACAACTGAAAGATGAGTCAAGGAGCTAGGAGAGGGGAGGGAAGGGGCTGATGTTAATATTTGAATTTGATGACGTATTAGAGGACTGAGTGTACCAGTCAGGTCCTGGGGTGATTTTTAACAGATAGGACGTGTAGATCCGTTTTCAGCACAAAATGCAGATTTTTGTAAAAACAGGAATATTTTCAATATTAACACCAGCTTTGTGTATCATCAGTGTAACAGTGTTTTTTTGGTTTGAGAAGAGGACAATGCAGTACTATACACTATAGTCTGGCAGGATATCTCCTTGGAATTGAACATTCCCGAAGAGCATCAAATGACAATTTTATAAGGGCGCACAAGCATAAATTTTGCGTTATAATGTATTGTTTGTGGGACATCAGGCGTTGCTAAGGAAAATCAGGTAATCTGATTGGTAATTATTGACGCATTTGACAGGTCTATTGTGTCAGACAAAGCTGTAACAGATTAACATTTATTCAGAAACTCTCACCAACTCAGGAACTTCAGCATTATTACAGAAGTTCCTACTTATTTTCCCAATTATGACTTGATCATTCATATGCTATTTCAAAGTCAGATACTTACATTTACCATAATTCCGATACAACGTGAAAGCTGAATTAAATATGCAAGTAGACAAGACAGGACGAAAGACCACGAGAGTGAGGGGCAGGTGATACACATGAGACATGATTAATCAAGACACATGTTAAACTAACAAGACTGGGAAACACAAGAGTGGCTGTTTCTCAATATGGGTTATTTTCTGTTCTTGCAGACAGAAACGTCATCATTCACAGCCAAGTACTCTTCCAATTCACAAGTTTGCATCTAGCCAAGATCGGATAAAATACCAGGAAAAACGGATCTTGATTAACGGATTTTTTACCAAGGATGCATGAAGTTGTGTGTGAACTATCCCAGAATGCATTTCGAATCAACAAGCGGCAATGGCAGTTGAGAAAACACACAACCCTGGCTTATACTTTTCGAAATACTACTGTTATTGTGTCACGAAATGCTGTGATAAGAATTTTTGAAGAGAGAATATATATGTTTTAACTTCAAAACTGTGGTCGATTTATCAAGATTGAGTCTAGTTAAAAATTTGGTACGATTTCATAGATTTGAGGTCCCGCTTACAGGCCGCCGGCTAGTGTTGTCATCCCTAGATATTGCACAATAGCCTAGAATGATTGCCAAAAATATGCAATTCAATCGAGATCTGTCCTCCCGTGCTTTTAAGATCATTCTCAGGAGGACAATTGGCAGGAACGTACCTCTCAAGAACACAATGTACCTAGCGTTCTTGGAATTGAGAAATAGCCAGAAAGCCTGAAACACATGGGAAACAGGAAATTACAAGACAGGGGCCACAGGACAGACAGATGTCCAACACAGCTGATTCAAACGACTAGGTCCTAATAACGAGCTATTCATGTGAATCAGCTGTGTTGGAGCAGGGAGACATATAAAACATGCAGGGCAGCGGCCCTCTAGGACCAGGATTGTGGACCCTGCACTAATGCTTTGATCTCTCTCTCTCTCTCTCTCTCTCTCTCTCTCTCTCTCTCTCTCTCTCTCTTTATCTATATATATATATGTGTGTGTCTGTTAAAGGTATTAAAGGGGGAGGTGTACCCCCCTACAATATCGGAGGTCCCAGTGATCATGCACTATCCTCAGACTGTGCCTACTGACCAGCATCTGGCTGTAGGTCATGAGTCATTTGGCATGCTGCCCGGCCTTATCATGTATGCCACCCTGTGGCTGAGGGAACACAACCGTGTCTGTGACATCTTGAAGGAAGAGCACCCCACCTGGGAGGATGAACAGCTCTTTCAGACGGCCAGACTCATCCTTATTGGTATGTTGGAATATGTTCTTCGCTCCAGTTTATTCAGTAAGCAGCTAATTCGGCCAATAACGATCCACATTATGGAACAACACAGTACAGGGGCAGGTGGTTGAATGTTGAATGCGCCTGTCATTGCTAGGTGAAACAATTCACATTGTGGTGGAGGAGTACGTCCAGCAGCTGAGCGGCTATCTGTTGCACCTACGGTTTGATCCCTCTCTCATCTTCAATGACAAATTCCAGTACAGCAACCGCATCTCCCTGGAGTTTAACCATCTTTATCACTGGCACGCCCTCATGCCTGACAGTTTCTTCATCGATGGAAATGACATCCCCTACTCTCAGTTTATGTTCAACTCCACTATCCTCATGGAGTTTGGACTGGAAAAACTGGTGGATGCCTTCTCTCGACAACATGCTGGACAGGTCATGTCATGTTTAATGTGCACTACCCATATACAGTAAGAGTATCTTAACATAATGGGGTAGGATCTCTCTGATAGGCTCCCAATATATCTAGAGAAACTGTTTCCTTGAGTTTCACCAGTCACTTCCTTGTTTATTTGTTTGCTTATTTATAATTACATACTGTAGTATGTGTGCATTAACAAACTGGTAGTATACAGATACAGTACATTCTCACAAACATGTCTCTCAAGCATACACACAGAACCTCATGCAGCATCATCATGTGGGGCAGAAGGTGCACAATAGTGGAGCCATAAGGTCCAACCAAAAATTGATTTGAGTTATACCATGTAGATGCCATATGTATTTATTCACAGTGTAGGCCTATACTGTATCCATCTTTACTTTATGACATACATTAGATCTCTTCCACCAAGAGCTTTCTTTTGTTTCTTATATGTACACTGTTTCAAAGCAGCAGTACAGATTGCCCAAGGAAATAGCATTTATAGAGAAAGTCATTTTAATTCAGTTGAATTTAGTGTAAAATATGTGTCTTTCAGATCGGGGGAGGTCGGAATATTAATCACAATGTGCTCAAGGTGGCTGAAATGGTCATAAGGCACTCCAGAGAGCTCCGAGTGCAGTCCTTCAATGAATACAGGAAAAAGTTCAGCCTCACTCCATACACATCCTTCTATGAATTTACTGGTGGGTGGCTACAGCACCTACATTGCCAGATCTATTAGACACCTATTTTAGTAAACTGGGGTAAACTAATTCTGTTTCTCTTTGTCTCTCTTTTTGTCTCTCTTAGATGATGAGGAGATTGCCAACGAGCTGGAGGAGCTGTATGGTGACATAGACGCTTTGGAGTTCTACCCTGGCCTCTTGTTGGAGAAGACAAGTTCTGGCGCTATATTTGGCCAGAGCATGGTTGAAATGGGGGCACCGTTTTCCCTGAAAGGACTTATGGGAAACCCCATTTGTTCCCCAGATTACTGGAAGCCCAGTACCTTTGGAGGGCAGAAGGGCTTTGACATAGTCACTTCAGCTACTTTAAAGAGACTGGTGTGCTTTAACACCAAGTGGTGTCCATATGTGGCCTTCCATGTGCCACGTGATGCCCAGGAGGCCAAACCGAGGGTGCCACCCACTGAACTGTAATAGCTGTGTATGGAATTAATTGCCCATTTATATTCTCCATTATAAATATTTTAACATTATCTATGAATTTACTTGGCATAGCGAAATAGCATTAGAATGTACTCTCAAAGTTTTATCTATCTGGATATTTAAGTGTACTCCCTGCCTTTATTATATTGTGATAGACAGGATCACCTTACTTCCGTGTGTATTTAAAATATGCTTGCCATACTGTAGACCACTGACATATAAATAATTAGACAACTCTCCCGTTGAATGTTGCGAAGGCAATTGAGGCAAACTTCCTGATCTTGCAGTAACACTTAACATAATTAACTTAACAGAATTGCATTATGTGTGTGTGGATTGTTGTTTACTGTAATAAAGCCAATCACACTGGATTTAGTTAATACGTAGAGAGGCTCTTAACGTAATCAGGTTATGATTTGAGTCTAACCTGGATATGGAATTTCCTCTCAGTCTAAATCATTTTAAGCAGTAAATTCTTGTCCATCCCAATATCCTCAATATAAAACATTGTACTGTGTAGTCTACTTATATATAATAGATTAGTTTGCATTTGTTTGGTGTAAAAAGAAAACAATATGTACCCTAGATTACAGCATACCTATCAAAGCATAGTATTCGATTTACTTGAGGACATTTTCGTTACCTCAGAAAATAGTATCTGGCCACCAGTAAACAATAACTACTATCTGATGGGAAATGTGGAAATGTGGAAATTAAAGATTGTGTAAAATTAAAGATTGTGTGCAGAAATCAGTTTTTAACAGCTAGACCACTTTTTAGCAGATCACTTTTTGGCATTACACCTACAGATGCCGTGAGCTGCTGTTCTTGTCAAATAAATTGAGCCTACAGTTTGTTGGATTAGATTTTTTTGTTTGGATATGTGATTTATATTTTCTTTTGGAAAGAGGATGGACTACATAATGACAGTTGGATTATTTGGATGCTGATTGGAACACATCCTATGGGCCCACCACCTGTGCTGTCAAACAGGTGGCAGCAAAGATCAGGGATCTCGACGGACCAGACCCAGGCAGCAGAAGCTGGCTCTGGGGACGTGGAAAGTCACCTCACTGTGGAGGAAGGAGCCAGAACTTGTGCAGGAGGTGAAGCTCTACTACTCAGATCTGGTGAGGCTTACCTCTACGCACAGTCTTGGTTCTGGAATCGTTCTCCTGGATAGGGGATGGACTTTATTTTACTCTGGAGTTGCCCAGGGTGTGAGGACACTAGCAAGCCCTCGGCTGAGCGCCAATACGTTGCAGTTTACCCCGGTAGACGAGAGGGTCGCCTCCCTGCTCCTACGGGTAGTAGGGGGGAAAACTGACTGTAGTCAGTTCTTATGCACTGAATAGCAGTTCGGAGTATCCGGCCTTCCTGGAGACCCTGAATGGAGTCCTGTATTGGGCTCCAGTAGGGGACTCCATAGTTCTACTGGGAGACTTCAACGCGCACGTGGGCAATGATGGAGATACCTGGAGA